>CM041631.1:7033558-7154496 GCA_023333625.1 Bothriochloa decipiens
TAATAGGATTAATATGATACTCATACCAACAAGTTGCAACTTTTTTTCGGAAGCTCATTACTAAAGAACTCCGAGGTTAAGCGTGCTTAGCTTGGAGAAATTTAGGGATGGGTGACCGACCGGGAAGTCTTCCCGGGTGCGCACGAGTGAGGACAAAGTGCACAGAAAAGACTAGTGTTGGTCTGTGAGGGTAGTCTATGTCCTAGATAAGCGGCCAGATGTAAGCAGGCCCAGCCTCGAGGAGACGGGACGTTACAAGTATGTACTTAGTAAGTATGTTTTGGTTGGCTTGCAACTTTATCGTGAAAGAAAGTTGTACTCAAGCCATTAATCTGATCATGTATCCATCGAGCATCATGTTTACCATTCCATCATGTTGAAGCATATCATTGTATCTATAGTTTTTGTTAACGGAGAGTTTAACGTTGTCGCCCCAGATCCAAAGGAAGAGCAGACTCAGGAGATTGGAATTGATCCAGAGCTCGAGATCGTCTACCCTGACCATCAAGGCAAGCCCCGGATGCATTCAAACCCTATTCTATTTTATAAAAGTTTTATCGCTTCAGTTATGATATGTTGCATTAAGTAATAGGAGTTGAGTGAAAACCCACCAACTGCATTACCTGTCTTACTTCCATAACTCCTTGTTACCTATTCTAAAAGATGCGTAGTAATGCTTAGCCCTGCTTAATTAATTAAGTGTTTAAAGTAAAAGAATGAAAAAGATGAGTTTGGCTTTATCTGTTGAAATCATGATGATAGCTAATAAATCGAGTCCGGACGGCTAACTTGCATTGGGAACGGAGTCCCTCTGTAGTGTTTTCGTCTGTTGATGCCCTAGGTCCCGTGTCAATGGTGAACTGGTGATATCGAGAAACTAGAAATCCACATGCATGAAGTGTCATACAGTGGGCCAGAGTCCCCACGTATGTCATGGAGTGACTTATAGTGGGCCAGAGTCCCCACATATGTCATAGTGTGTTATACTATGGGTTTAAGTTCTCATGTATATCGGTACACTGGGTCAAAGTGCTCACGTGTATCATGTGGTGATATATGGCTGTGGTTGTTATCCTGGTATATCGGTTCATCTGATATGCTTAGGAGTTAGAGTCTCCTGTATATCAGTGACCTAGGTCCCAGCTGGGTATACAAAAATGGATTTGAATTGCCGTTGCTCTTCGAAGAAGAAGACTCGATCGGTGTTCATCATCGTAGTAACAACTTGAATAATGAGTAAGGTTTAAGAAGAAAGTTGGTTGGTAATTTTGATCTTGAGCAAGACCGCTTTTCTTTCTTTCAAACTTTTCTGCAAAATTTCTTATCTCCTGCAAGCCTTACCTTGTCCCTCTAGCCTGCATTTCCTGAGTCTTCACCCCTCTTTTTCGTCGGGTCAGTCTTGTTGAGTACTTTTGTACTCAGGGTTTGTTGAACCCTTATTGTAGGTGAACCTCATGGGCAGGAATGCTTCGCATCCTGCTGCATGACAGTCATCGAGGAAAATGATGACAAATAGGATATCTCGCTCTTGGGCAGAGCATATAATCAAGGTTGATGTAATAAGTTATATTGTTATTCCACTGCTACTATGGTTTGTAATAATTCAACTTATGATATGTAAGTTGAAACTAAACGGTTTGTAAATTTATGTTATTGTAATCCTTCCGCTCTTTTACTCCAATGTATATTATTTGTATAAAACTATTGTAATACTGCAATGTCTCTTTGTAATGATGGATCCTGTTCGAAGAATTGTGGATGATTCGGGATTTACCCGACAGACCTTTTAAGTTTTATGAAACACATTCATGGTTATTTGGAGTCTGTTTAGACAATAATCATGTGTGTGGGCCATATGCTTTAGAAGGTTCTGCCACACTCGTCGAACCTTGAATCAAGTAGTGGGTATCGATTCATTCTGCAAGTGAAGTAATCATAAAGAAATTAGTATTTAAGCAAGAAAAAAGCATCCATATGTAGTAAGAAGTAATACAAAGTAAATAACAATATGAGGAACCAAACACTTGTAAGTAAAACAAGGAACCAAACTATTAAACGTAATAAGTAGCTAACATGGATGATACCTGCTGTCTAAGTAATTCAGGACATTTCCTTCTATTGTGGCCTGGTTTATGGCACCTTGAGCAACGACTTTTTTGGGTGTCCTCTAAAAAATGTGTCCCAACCTTACTCGCAGTTGATCTACCTGGGGTGGCTCGGTCTATGTCCATCCTGAACCTCTTGCGCCGCCTAGGTCCTCTACTCTTCCACAGTAAACCAAGATTAGCCACATACTTGGGGCCATCATAGGTAGGCCACTAGCTCTCGTCTAGGAACGGCTCGAACTGAGGATTCCATGTGCTCATTAGGTTCCTCAGAGAGAACTCCACAGCCATACGGGGAGGGACCTCAGCGTCAACACGTCTAAGGCAACAAGCTGTAATCATGTGGGAGCAAGGCCTATGGTATATGGTGGGTTTTCCACAAGAACATTTGTTCTCATTGATTATTACTTTATGTTTTCAAGCACCCCGATCTTCACCACTGATGTTAGTTCCACCTACCTCTAGAATCTCATATCCATGGTTGATTGGATCAAAACAATCTCCCTTCTGTTTTTTAGACTTTTTCTTTGAAAAAGCTAGTTCTCGAGAAGCTAGTTCTCGCATGCTTCTTCCTCGCAACAAACCAAGCATTCTCGGCTTGAACAACTTGAAATTGTCCTTTGTGTGGTCGCGGCTTATAAGAATCTGAGCAAGGTGTCTTGTGCACCACCAGTGGTGTATTTGCCATAACCTGGCATCTCTTCTTGTACAACATTAAGAATGCCAGCATGCCTATCTGATATGATACAAACATCACGTCCTGGCCCAATCACCACTTGTCTTACAAGTCTCAGAAACCAACACCAACTGTCTGTGTCCTCTTTTCGAACAATCACAAAGGCCAGTGGAACAAGTTGGTCTTCTGCATCTGTCCTGATACAAATAAACATTGTGCCTTTGAATTTTCCTATAAGAAATGTCCCATCAATTGAGACAACAGGCCTGCGATGCTTGAATGCTTCAATGCTCTGCCGAAAGCCCAAAAGGCCCTACCAAAAACCTGGTTGCCATTCCTAGTTTCACCCTCCTTAGGTAAATACTCGAAGTGCATCCCGGGATTTACAGCTCTCATTGCATTCAACATTACAGGGAGACGCTCATATGCTTCTTCCCAATTTCCAAAGATTATTTTTAGTGCACGCTGCTTTGCCCTACATGCTTTTCCATACTTGACATAGTAATCGTAGCGTTGGAAGATGATCTCAACCAAACTAGAAATCGTGATGGTTGGCATATGATTCACCACGGGGCATAATTGCCTTGCAATGAACCTAGAATTCAGCTACAGGTGGCTTTCTTTTGCCTTAGCCGTGGCACAAAGATATAGTTGCTGGACTGAGGTAATCTTCCATTTGCCTGCCCTGTTCTGTCTAGCACATACTCTCCAACTACACTGTTGTTGTTCGCAAGCCACGGTGTACCTATTGTTCTTCCATGAAGTGACGACCCTAAAGGGACGGTTGTGGAGAATAGATTACTCTTGCAACCATAATTTTAGTTGATCCATGGTACCGAACAATAGGCCCTTACGTATGATGAAACAACCGCTATCATCAGGCATTGTTGTATCACTTGGCACTCCATCAGCTACTGCCCTATGAGCATGACTAAGGTCCTCGAAATCACCAACTTCTGGATCCCTCCAAGGCAAGACCCTAGAAAATATTTCTATTTCCCTAGCATTGAGACGATGAGCAGGGCGATCTTCATCAGAGTCCTCAGCCACGTCCTCTTTGAAATTTTCATCATCTCCAGCGACTTCAATGTCAACTCGGTTGGTAGCCCTAGCATCACCAAAGTCTTCTTCACCACTAAGATCATCTTCGTCTCTAAGGTCATCCTCAATAACATCATCGGCGCTATCATCGTCCGAAGCATCCTCTTCACCACCCAATACATAATCATCATCCTCCTCATCAATATCATCATTGGCCTCAACTTCACCAACCACATTCTCGTGATCATGTCCATCGCCCTCAAAAAACCCTTCATCACGATCGGGCGATGCATACCAGTCGCCACCACCGTAGCTTGGTTGTGTCAGATAAACCTCTTGTTCAAACATTGCACCGTCACTAGTATAAGCTGGGCAACATGGCCATGTTTGAATGTTATCATTTCCTAAGCTAGACTCCTTGGTTACCACTAAATCCAAAGAATGAACTTCTGAGCCTAATACAACCGCCTTGTAATCAATCCAATCAGACTCGGTAGAAATTTTGAACAACCTCTTTATCCGTGGACCTTTGGATGACCCAACATCTATCAAACCTTCAAACTTAAGATTCACGTTGACTTTATTCCAACCTAACTTTTCCTTCACTCGGTCCACTATCTGGTTTAAAGAGGGGGTTTCAGAAAAAATAAACAACTCTTCGAGCATGTCCACCAATTTCAATCTATCATCTCTTGTCCTAAGAACATGACCTCCATGATGCAACCTCACTAATCTGTCCATCTACATCCAGCAAACAACAACACTTGTTACTTAGTAGGAACTAGTTGCCACAGTTTCAAAAATACGACATTGTTACGTGGGCACCAATAAAAACACTCCCTTTGGAAAAAAACTGGAGGTCATTTCCATGGACACCTAACTGGGCACGCACGTGGAAGCACATGTTTAGAAGCGACTGTTGATCCAGACGCCTCTAGAAAAAAACACGGACACCTCTAAATTTCATTTATGTTGTAAAGCTTCTAACAATTCATTAAATTATTTATTTAGGGAACTATTTCAAACTAATGATCCATGTAATCCATTGTACTGTTGATTATCTTCATTTACCATAAAAGTTTAAATGTCTCAAAATTCAGTGTCCAACTTTAGCCAACTTTATGGACAAGCAGGTGGTGTTTTCCAATGTAAAGCACCTCAAGACTCAGATGTGATAATATAAAACACGATTTATATTAGAAAGCAGACAAACACAGATGCATCCACCAAATCCATGTCACCACCATGAGTAGACAAGAATTATTAGTAATAATTTAACCAAACCCTAACCAAAGGGCACCATGGAAATCATATTCTAGCAACATAACGACGTCCAAGTGAGACTCTAATCATCCTCCACTGCAAACAATCGTCCTAATCCTACCATTTTGCAAATGAAGTTACATATACACCACACCACCATATATCAATGAATGAGGCACATTCGAGACAATGCAGGTAAATCGATCCAGACAGATTAGAGGAGGGGATGGAGCTTTACCTCAGGGAACCGTCGGGGAGGGAGATCGGGCCACCTAGAGGAGCATTCACCACCTAGGGTTTGAGGGGGGGCGGAGTGGAGAGAGAGAGGGAGGCGCCGGCCACCAACAGAATGGGAGGGAGGAGGAAGAAGGGGCCTCGGCGCGGCCTCTAATGCCCAGACCTCGGCGTTGAGTCGTGCCACGCCGAGGTATGAACCTCGGCGTTAACTGATGGCACGCCGAGCTTCTTGTGCCGGAGCGTTTAAGTGGGTCGTCCATGCCTGGTTCAAATGTCGGCGTACATCGGTCCAACGCCGAGCTATGAGGCTCGGCGTTGGATGACGCAACGCCGAGCTGTGGGCCAGCGGAGGCCGACGACCGCGGTCGCTGCTGACGTGGCGAGGTCCTCGGCGTTGTGTCAGTTGACGCCGAGCCTCAAACCTCGGCGTCATCCCTAATACGCCTAAATACGGTGCATTTCTAGAAAATGTTTCGCCAGAGTTTTTTTAATAAAAAATATTTAAAAAAAAGACCAAAATGCAAAAATTCTACCGAGATGACGGGGCCGGGGGTCGCGGCGAAACGCCATGAGAGCCGTCTGATTGAAGGCGTCGTCGCGTCGCGTCGTAGGATGAGGTAACGCTCGAACCGAGCTCACGTCTCACTTTGCGTGTCTCGATCTGTGTAGGTACTAGGTAGAGTGCACAGTTCAAGGATCGACTATAGGATCTTTTGTGCAAGAGAGGTATGAAATGCAAATTGTCACAAGTTTTTTATGCATGGTGCTCCACGCCAGGGGCGGACGTACGTGGAAGCATCGGTGTCAGCTGACACCGACGACTTCCTAAGAGCACGTGTACACGTATATTTTTTCACCATGCATGAACCCGTTAAAAAAAATGCTGACCCCGGTGACACTCGTTGGTCATCAGCCCACAACAGTCAAAGGCCAGCAGCAGTCCAATTTAATTCTCCCAGAAGCCCAAAAGCCCAGCAGCCCACAGGACTATAGGATTAGTCGATTATACGAACATTCAGCCGCCGGCGGCATCGATTCATCTCCCTCCGTAGACCGTCATCCATCCATCCGATCCAACTTCCGTCGCGGCATCGCTGCTGGATCACTGGATGATCGTCCTCGCAGACAGAGGCAGATCGTCTCCGCCCTCCCGCAAACATGGCAGGTAAGTAAATCAGCTATGAATCTACATGTGCTAGTTCTTTCTTTGATATATTGACTCCTCAAACTTGTGCTAGTTCTTCCTATTATGACTGCATCGGTGGAAAAAAATTTCTCAGCAGTGAAAATAGTGAAGACGGACTTACAAAACTGAATCGGTGATGAATTTATGAATGATTGTGTCATATGTTTCATTGAGCAAAGAGTTTCTTCGTGCAATTCTAAATGATGATATCATAGTTCGTTTCTAGAATATAGCTGATCGTAATTGCAGTGTGAAACTATAAGACGTAACTACTATTATAAATAGTTTTTTCTCAAATTATGTTATCATTACATTTATTCATTTATGAGTGCTTACTATTTGTAATATATATATACGCTGTTAGATTATTGTCAACTATAGTTAGAGGTCTATGGCTCTAGTCTAGACCGACCCTGGCGATATTTTTACTAGATTGGCCACTGGCGGCAGCGCGGGTTGGTGGCCACGAAGATGTTCGTGCCCATGGCGGCGAAGGCCATGCGGCAACTGGCAACCGGCGACGCTAGCCGGAGGGCAGCAGGCTCCGGGAGCTTGTGCAGCAGCTCCCGGCGGGAGTCAGTTGCTGCGGCGGCGGCGGCTTCGTGGCCGTCGCCATCCATGATTTCGTCGGCGTCCATCTTATGGATACTGTACCCGCCCTCCCAGTCATCCAGCGCCAGATACAGGTGCTGCTTCCGCCGCGGCCTGCTGCTACTCGTAATAATCGCGTGATCATGGTTCAACTTCTGCCGCTTAGACGTTGAGGACGAGGACGACGATGTATATGGCGCCATTGCGCCCGGTTCCGAAGTCCCCAACGAAGGAAGGGGCTTTCTGTCTGATCTAGGATGTGTTCTGCGGATATGCGGGGCTGGCCGGCTGCTGGGTTTTGGTTTTATAGATGGAGCCACGTTTGAAGTGCAGAATCGAAGTCGTAATCGGCGAAAGGAAAATCGATTCCGATGAAAGCAAGTCGGCAACGGCAACTCAACACCAAGATTGCTTTTGTGCAGCCGCGATTGGATTCGAATCTGAACCAACACGGAATCGTCAAGTCAGCAGTTTTTCCTTCTTTAGATAACGGTCAGCAGTTTTTTTGTAGATTTATTTAAGGAATTTTATTTTTCAGACTGTAATCTTTTTGAGAGTTTTGCTCCGGTGGAACGCACAGTGCCGCGCGCGTAGGCGAATCGCGGCGTCTGACATGAATGAGGACACGGCGGAGGCGAGGGCGGCCGGCGGCGGAGTGTGGGAACGGTCGGTGCCGCTAGGTTCGAGGTGTCGACGGAGCCCATGCGGCCATGCCGGTGCTGCCGAACCCGGAGAAGCCCGACTTCTGGGAGGGAGGCCCTTCTTCGAGTAGTACATGCGGACGTTCGGCGTCGTCTCCAGCGTTTCTCTCCAATACCCTGCAAGGGCGTTTAGAGGTTGTCGAAGCATACATCAATTCCCCGCAAGATATCACGCTAATTGGACACGTCCATGACTCTGCATGTAGAAACTCCAATTAGACACCATCAACCAATGCATTACAAGGTTTAAACTGTTAGCGTAGCACTTCTAAGTTCTGACTAGAGAATCGAGTATTGCAGTATGATAGTGTGCATTTGTCTTCAGCTTTGATGTGTAACTTCGCGCGCAATAGAATCCCTTTGAAGTGCCAGACAGCCATAGCTTCGTATTCATTTCACGGTCTCTCCACTCTTGAGTATTTGCTATACCGTGACTAAATAAGTTAACTTTTGTCCACATTGGTTTTGTCGTACTAGAAGGGCGTTGCTAGCGGTCGAACGTCCGATGGGTTTCCTATAGACGCCCCCAAACTGCTCGTCTCCGCACCCCGCCACGTGTCCCAGGGACGTACCTCCACCGCTGTCCTGTCCGTGCCGCCACGTAGCGTTCGAAAAATTACGTTACAACATGTGAAAAAATATACTACAACATCTCAAGCCCTAATATTGCAACATCACAAAAACGTCTACTTTCAAAAACCCCAAAAATACATTGGCAAAAAATTCAAAATCATCCGTTGAAATATAAAAAAATATTGCAACAAAGGCGAGATCTAAACCAGAGGGCTCGCTAAAACTCTGGCCACTGCCACATCCCATAGATCCAGAGGGAGAAAAATGAGGAGAGATTAGATCTAGAGGAAGAGGCGGAGAAGGCACAAACCCATATCCATCCGCCACTGCAGCCATCCTCCTCTCTGGTGGGTGTGGGAGCCCGAGAGCCAGACCGGAAGGGCAAGTGGGTGGGTGGAGGGCGCGGTGGGGAGAGGAAAGGAGAGGGGAAGGGAGCATGGACAGGCGCCGCGTGCGGCGACCTCGTGAAGGGGCGCTGAGGGCGGGCTCGACAGCGACGGCGTGAAGAGCAGTGTGAGTGTAGGAGAGAGCTTAGCGCGAGGAACAGGCAGAGTGAATAGAGTGCGGGCAAGGGGACCGTCAGAGAGGTTTTGTCACTTTCGGACATTTTAACAATAGCATTACCGATACTTAAATGCTCTCTCCGTACGTGCGTTTACATTATCTTATAGTTAGCTTATGTGCTTACTGCTCCATGCTAAGGGATATTAAATCTAGGAGTATGTTGTTTAATGATGAAATTTTCAAGCATGAAGTTAGACATTTCAACAATGAGGCTCATGCTGTTGCTAAATGTGTATGTAATATGATGCCAGGAAGATATGTTTGGCTCCTTAAGCAGCCAAAGATATTGCATATACCTCAAAACATTATGACTTCTAATATATAGTATGCCTACCTTCTTCTAAAAAATGATAGCTATATGACATATGTGACGCCTCCGAAGAAATCGATGACTCAAGATAGGTATAGGGACGGTTGTGTGAGTCAAGATGCTAATCTAGTGGCTCTAAAATTGGATCGGCTTGATGGGTTCATCACAGATGCATACACTGATGATGTCTATCAAGAACTTAATGACGATAGATATGACTTGGAAAGGGTGAACGAGTCACGTTGCATAAACCAAAACTAGCTACCTACTGACGTTGCATGTTTCTGTTTTTGCCTCTCTTTTTACCGGAAAAACTGTGTCCTGCTCCCGTTCGTACACTCAATCTCAATGTTTGTCTCCACTAAACATTGCGTGGAGCAGTGGTGAATCTAGAAAAAATCATCGCCGGGGTCGGTCTAGACTTAGAGCCATAGACCTCTAACTATAGTTGACAATAATCTAACAGCGTACATAAATATGTATATATATATATTACAAATAGTAAGCACTCATAAATGGATAAATGTAACGATAATATAATTTGAGTAAAAAAAACTATTTACAATAGTGGTTACCTCTTATAGTTTCACACTGGGATTACGATCAGCCATATTCTGAAAACGAACTATGATATCATCATTTAGAATTGCATGAAGAAACTCTTTGCTCAATGAAACAAATAACACAATCATTCATAAATTCATCACCAATTTAGTTTCGTAAGTCCGTCTTCACTATTTTCACTGCTGAGAAAATCCTTTCCACCGACACAGTCGTAATAGGAAAAACTAGCACAAGTTTGAGGAGCCGATATAGCAAAGAAAGAACCAGCACATGTAGATTCATAGCTGATTTACTTACCTGCCATGTTTGCGGGAGGGCAGAGACGATCTGCCTCTGTCTGCGAGGACGATCATCCAGTGATCCAGCAGCGACGCCGCGACGAAAGTTAGATCGGATGGATGGACGACGGCCTACGGAGGGAGATGAATCGATGCCGCCGGCGGCTGAATGTTCGTATAATCGACTAATCCTATAGTCCCGTGGGCTGCTGGGCTTTTGGGCTTCTGGGAGAATTAAATTGGACTGCTGCTGGCCTTTGACTGTTGTGGGCTGATGACCAACGAGTGTCACCGGGGTCAGCACTTTTTTTTAACGGGTTCATATGGTGAAAAAATATACGTGTACACGTGCTCTTAGGAAGTCGTCGGTGTCAGCTGACACCGATGCTTCCACGTACGTCCGCCCCTGGCTGCCGCTACGACGAGCACGCACCAAAGCTGTTCGTCTACGACGCGGCGACAGGCGCCCTCTCAGCCGGCCCGCGCCTTCCGGCCGACCAGGACCGGCTCTACGACTTTGGTGCGTCAATGGCGGTCGGCGAAAGGTTGTACGCCTTGACGTCGGTTTGTTTGGAGCTCAATGAGTCCCCCTCCTTCCAGGCCTTGTCGTGGGCGCCGACCACCAAGCGCGGCCTCGGGCTATGGGATCCGCGCATGGAGTGGTCCTGGAGCTGTGCGCCGCCCCCGCGGTTCAACGGGTTTGACATCGCCGCCTACGCGTTGCACCCCGACGGACGAACCATTTTTATCTCGACGACGCACCACGATACGCACGCCTTCGACACCGGCAACGGCGTGTGGACGGAGCTCGGCGACTGGGTGCTGCCGTTTCGAGGCCAAGCCTACTTCGACGCCGAGTTGGACGCGTGGGTTGGGCTTCACCACAAAGAAGATGGATACGTTTGCTGCTGCCCGGTCGCCTCTCGCAGCGCCACCGCCATGGAGCCGCCCGTGTGCAGCAAGCTCAAGGAGAAGCTCTTCGGCAAGGACGAATACCCAAAACGGCAGCGCCTGAATACCACCCTTACCTACATGGGTGACAGCAGGTTTTGCCTCATCGAGAACGTCATGCCTCGTGATAATCATCTCAACGCCGTGCTCCACGTCACATTGTTTGGCCTCAAGTATGATCACAAGGGAGAGCTGCAAACTAAGATTCGCCGCAAAACAAGATCATGTGCAGTGTCCAAGAATACATTCCAGTTTTCTCACGCAGCATTCTCGTTGTAATAATGTACTCCGTCTCCGTAGAAAACCTAATTACATTCTGGACGACCTGATGCTTGAAGCATGCATGTTGCTAACATCTTGTATGCATATACTCCGTACTAATTAAATTTACCAAGAGATTCCCATTAATCTGACCAGTGCAACTCGGGCTGCTGGCAGGCTGTACTAGCACTTATATAGCTACTAGACATGCAATAAAATAATGTCCGTGTGCTACAACAGCAATAAAATAATGTCACAACAAGTTTGAACGTGTGTTATACTATATCAAAAAGATTCTTTGGCATACTTTAACCAGTTCTTTGGTTAATACTTCAATCCTAGCTATGTCTGTGTTTTTTACCGCTTATTGCTCAGCCCTTCTCTTGTTGTATTTAACGAGTTCGGCTTTATACTTGATCCCAGGCTTGTTTCCTTTGTTTAGTTGGATTTCTGCGGCCAAGGTTTCTTCTTTGTTCTTGCCTGCCTTTGTTCTTCATTTTCGTTGCTATCAGACTTTTCATAAGATGTTGGCTTGTGATTCGTCTGAGGATCTCAAATCCAGGATCTCCGGTGGAGTTAATTGACTTCTGATGATTCAGCCATGTGTACTGTATACTTCTTCTACAATGGGTGTCATCAGCATCCTTTATAGTTCAGGTGCTGCCGAGGGGTTTGAGTCCTAGTCGAATACAAATATAGAGTCCTAAACTAAGTTTCAAACATTTTTCCTTATACAATCAGTCTAGGAGTTGGTGGAACGCACGTAGCTTGGTCCATGTCTGGTTTGTTAGGTTGTGGGACCATCGTATGGGCCTACTTCTATAACATACTCGGTAGGGAACCCTGGGGATCCCCATCGAGGGTCCCATGCCGAAGGCATCGGAGGCTCCACTCGCACCAGCACCTCCAGTCATGGCGTGCCAATTGATGCGTTGCTTGAAGTAGTGGACCACAGTAAGTGCTGGATGATGTTTGCAGTGCCGTACGCGCCTCCAGGAAGAAGACATCAATGATCGATCACACGAATGGTCACCAGGAAAATGAAGAGATTGAGCAGTCACGTAGTCGTTTTCAAAAACCTAATTGCCATGCACTCCAAGCAGGGTTCCTAGATGGTAAGGGCTTCGGAGGCACCTACCCTCTCACTTCTATGTGCACGCAGAGTTATGAGACAGGGAAAACCATCTTGCAGCTGATGTGTGTCTTGTTTTTTTGGTTGTCTCAGTAGAAAGAGAAATAAGAACCAATAAGATGACTGGCGAAGGAGCATAGGATATATACTACGCGAAAGAAAGGCCAAGAGGATTGGAAAGCAAACAAAAAACTTAGAGGCCAGGAGCCTCGAGGAGCCTCACGTCACCATGAGAAGGCAAGGAGCCTCACGTGGAGGCCAGGAGCCGTGAGCCTCACGCCACCTTCCACAGTGGAGAAATGACAATTCATTTTGTTAATTAGAAATAATGGAAGTAACTCGCATATTCAAGCATCATGATTGACAAAAAATAAAAAGTCCATCCATTTGGCTACCTGCCTCGCCACGTCACATCACGGCCTAGCCCAGCCCAGCCGGTGGCGGCGTACGCGTGAGACATACCGGTATCCTTTTCCCAACTTCACAATATAGTCATCGATATCCAACCATATAAGCTGAGTTTCAAAATCTCGTACATTATAAAATGATTCATCCATTAAATTACACACCATAAAGTTTAATGATTTATTAAATATAATATGGGCCTAGCCCACAATAAATCCAACAAAGGTTCCATCTAGAATAAGTTTACTAAAAAGGTGCTGCGGGTATTATAGCCTTCCTGCTTTTCCTAGATCATTATCCAAATTTGTTGTTTGCATTATGGTTTATGCAATAATAAAGGTTTATGCTTTGGGAGATATTAGCAGATGATGTTAGTTAGCCTTTGCCATTTTCTGATTGTTAGATCTTAGCTAGATGATATTAGTTAGCCTTTACCATCTTTTGTTTGTAAGTAACATCTCCTGAATTTAATCTTTGCAACCTCTATTTTCTCAGAATCTTTTGAGGTGCTGACGCAAGATTTCAGCAACAGAGTGCAGTTTCCATGAAGGCTATTTCTGCTTCGTGAACCTCCAAAGGTGAAGATCCCTCTTTAGGCGGCTCTAGGTGCGGACGTCATGGAGCAGCCATCAGGTTCGATAGTTGCTTGGATGCAGACTTGGCGATCTCTATGGCCTAGCATATATGCCAAAGGAGCAGACTCGCTGCTAGCGCTCATCGCTTGAGAAGTATGAAAGGAAAGGAACACCCGTTGTTTTCGTGGCGCAGCCACACAAGCAGGCGATCAAGGTGGCTATCAAGTATCGGGCGGAGCTCTGGGTTCAGGCCGCCGAGTAGCTCATAGCGTGTCTGGGGTGCGGGCGTATTTCAAATCATGTAAAACCACCCCGATGTTAAAACACTCTTCTCTTATTACAAAAACGCACAAATCTTTTATATGATCAAGAAAAAATCCCTCTTTGAAAAGTTTTTCCTTGTCTGCCACTGCTCCAAATCCTAAACTCCTATAGAGCATGCTCATTAGACTAGTTCTCTAGCTTTTTTTTGCGCCACATCATCCGCTTACGTCATCGTCCACTCCTACAAAAGCATCCACCATTAAATTTTCACTAGCATCATCTGCTTATGTCATCATCCACTCCTACTCATACATCAATCATTGAATTTTTACTAGCATACAAAAGGACATTCATCTAAGAAAATATATGCAAAAGAAACTGAAAATCTACATATGCCCTCCACAAATCCAGAAACTGTTGCCACCACTGTAACAGATGAGTCTATCGTTGAATTTGAATTCCATAATTTTTTATCTAATTTAATAGAAATATTATCTCTATGTACCCGCAACAATACGCAAGGAATTCACCTAGTTAATATATCCTTTGCTGCTTCACAAGTTACCTGTCCAGATACAGTCAGCACACAGAATGCATGTGCCGCTACCTGTACTCGGGTAAATTTCTCATACATTTTTTTTTTGAAAAATAAATTTCTCATACATTCGTATGGTGCATCCTTATCTTGCACTTTACGGACAAAATAAACCTAACAAAGGCAAATCCACAGACAGAGTGATCCAGCATGGACACCTCATTCTCCATGGACAGAGCTTTGAGACCGTGAGCGAGACGCTGAAAAGATCGTCGGCATGGCGCTGTGTGCAGACCATGTGTACTCATGTGAAAGGCACCGCTGCTGCCTACCATGCAGCCTAATGTGTAGTTGGAATGGAATGAAATGTCAAACATTGTACGTCATGCCAAGTATATATAATATATCACCTTATGCCATAGGTTGAGAACGTTTTTTTTTTGCGATTCATAGGTTGAGAACGTTATTGCACTTACAGAAATAGAATCCATCTATGTAATATGTATCCATCTTTATTTCCTCTCCCTGATCCTATCACCATACCAAGATCGAACGCGCGCTTTTGTCAAGCCATTTGCCTGCTAACTACGGGCGCAATGGCGCGCGCCTTTCACTAGTAACTCTAAGGTGCATTAAATTCAAAAAAAAAAAAAAACTCTAAGGTGCTTGTTGGAGTATGGGATGTGGTTGGCCAGCCAACCTAACAAGCCGCGGCTAGTGCCAGCAGTGTACACAAGCTCCCTTAAAGGCTAAAACCTGCTACGCAAGATTGAAAGTGCATCTAGCCCTTTAGTGGGTTTTGGTGAATTGATTGATAATATAATTAAAGGTCTAATGATTCTGCTAAGTGTTGGACAGAAAATTGATTATCTCACAAGTACTTGATTAAAGTGTATAAAGCCAAAATGATGTATTATTATTGTATAAGCACAAGACAACAATGCAAATAGAATTCATATAAAGGCCTATCTATTATGAGATTTCTATGAATCTTGTAGAAGCAAGCATATTGAGTTAGATAATGAGACATAAGGGATTGTATATGGAATGGTCTCATATTTGAAGCTTGATATATTAAAATAAAAGCGACTTGGTATATTTGGATTTATCTATATTTGATTAATAGAATCAAGTCACATACTCAAGATGATATTGCTCAAGAAGAAAAATCAAAGTTGGAATGTTATCTCCCATCGAAGTACATTAAAAGATTTGAACGATGATATTTGGTGATACAAGCACCCTAAAATTTATTCGGATGGATGACGTTTCTACTCAAAGAGAAAACTCATTTTATAATTACTTGAGTTGTAAAAAACGTCATACTATCAAGAGTGATACAAATTAGGTTAGTATTTCGAGGTCTAAGAGTGCTCATGTCGATATTTAGAGTGTTTGGAGAGACACCGGTACACTCACTGCACTTAGAAAAAGTCCTTTGCTTCACCCAACCTTGCCTGCCGGCAGTACCGAAAATATTCGAGTTTTAAACCGGAAGTACCGGTGCTATTTTCTCCAAAAGTCGAAAGTGCAAAGTTGAAACAACCTTGTACTACCGGTAGTACCAATGTCCTCACCGGAAGTACCTGTGTTCACCGGTAGCATTTACTAAAATTATAGTCCGGCAGTATCGGGCATATTTTTCCTCAAGTCGAAACCTTCGTGTTGGTGTTTTTGGTGTATTACCGGTAATACCGCTGGCCCGACAGGTAGTACCGGCCTTGACCGGATGTTCCCATTTCTTTTAGTTTTAGCCCGGAGGTACTTGGAATATCTTTGCCAAGTCGAACGCATCCAAGTCGCCCAGTTTTGCACTACCGGTAGTACCGGTTTTTATACCAGTAGTACCGGTGTGACTACCTCTGCACGTTCTGACATACCACAACGGTCCTATTCTGTGAGGTACCGGTAGTACCGGTAGTTGTTCTGGACAAGTACTAATATACCCCTCACCTCTCTCCTTTTTCCCAGGCTTGATCATTCTACTCGTTCTAAGCCCGAGAAAGGCTTTCTCCAAGCACCAGCTCGCCTGCTCTCTCTCCCCTTTGCTCTCAAACTTCATCCCCTCAAAGATTTGAGTTAGGGACGTGAGATTAGAGAGTGAGAACTTCGATCTTCGACTTGAGCATATGGATTCCTTGTCTTGCCGGCTTGATTTGTGTTTATTACTCTTGGGTTCTTGGAACCCTAGCCGGCTAGGCGTTCTTTGTGGCTGCCCGTGTTGCTTCATTTGTGAGGGCGTCCCGAAGTGTTTGTATTACCCTTGATTCTTAGTTAATATCTCAAACTTTTGCTTGAGGGAGGAGACCTTCGTGGTCGGACCTTTATGGTCACCTCAACAACAGGGACGTAGGAACTTCTTTGTGGGGATTGCCGAACCTCGGATTAAATCGTGTGCCTTACTGTGGTGGTAGCTTCGTCTACCCTTTTTCTTTGTGTTCTTCATCCCTATCACCAAGTTCTTATGTTGGAGGACTCGATCTACGATTTGGTGCCAGGAAAAGCTCCAAGAAGTTCAACGTCTTTATCAGCAACATTAACAAAGGGGCGGTAACAACTGGATCTAAAATTATAGCTCAATTTACTCTGATTTCCCTTTTAATTTCATAGTTTTGTAGGGTACCGGTAGTTCTGGAATTTTGGCTTGGTAGTACTGGTTTTCAACTACCGGTAGTTCCGGTCCTACTACCTGTTGGTATTTAATTGGCTCGGTGTGGCAAAACCTAGTAAATTATATGGCCCACATGCACCTATCATTGTCTCAAAGACCTCTAATAGCCATACATGCGTCCCATACAACTTAGAAAGCCCTGTCGGGTGCCCTCAAAGGACCCCGATTAAACCATATTTAATAACTCATACCAGGATCAACAAAGGAGTAGCTGCAACATTACAACATTTGTTACAAAATAAGAATCAGAGTGCAAAGAAAATATAAAAGTAAATTTACAAATTATAAATAAATTATCTTTTATAAACTTATCTTCAATTACGGAAGCAGAGTAGAACTACAGAAGACAACTTAGGTAGAGCGCTTAAGTCGGGAGAGGACAACCAGATCACGTCGAGCCCACCGACATGAACTTGATTTGAACACCAATTAGCACCTACAACAGGGGTTCAACAAACCCTGAGTAGAAAAGTACTCAACAAGACTGACCCGACGAAAAAGAGGGGTGAAGATTCAGGAAATACAGGCTAGAAGGACAAGGTAAGGCTTGCGAGAGATAAGAGTTTTTGTAGAAAAGCTTGACAGAAAGTAAAGTTGTTTTGTTCTAGCTCAACATTACCAAACCAAAATTATTTTTATAACTCATCATCATTCAAGTTGTTAATACGACGATGAACAACGATCGAGTCTTCTTCTCCGAGAAGCAACAGCGATTCGAATCCATTTTCATACCCAGCTGGGACCTAGATCTTGATATGCATGAGGCTCCAACCAAAATACATACCAGACCAAAGATATACCGGGATAACAACCGCAACCATATATCACCACATGATACACATGAGCACTTCTACCCAGTGTACCGATATACATGGGAACTTAAACCCACAGTATAACACACTATGATATATGTGGGGACTCTGGCCCCCACTATATATCACTACATGACATACCTGGGCTCCAACCCTAAGTACATCACTTCATGCATGTGGATTTCTAGTTTCTCGATATCGCCAGTTCACCATCGACACGGGACTTAGGGCATCAATAGAAGGAAACACTACAGAGGGACTCCTTTCCCAATGCAAGTTACCCGTCCGGATTTGATTTATTAACTATCATCATGATTCCAACAAGTAAAGCCATCCTCATCTTTTTCATTCTTTTTATTTTTGAGAACCTACTAATTAAGCAGGGCTAAGCATAACTAAGCATTTTCCAAAAATAGGTAACAAGAAATATGAAAATAAGACAGGTAATGCAATTGGTAGGTTATCACTCAACGCCTAATACTTAATGCAACATAACATAACTGAAGCGATAAAACTTTTATAAAATAAGGGTAGGGTTGGAATGCATCCGGGGCTTGCCTTGACGCTCGGAGTAGACAATTTCTGACTCTGGATCAACACTCAACTCCTGGTTCTGCTCTTCCTTGGAATATGGTTCGACAGCGTTAAACTCTTCGTTAACGGAGACTACACGATAACATGATATGATTCGACATGATGGAAAAGTAAACATGATGCTTGATGGATGCATGACCAGATTAAGGGCTTGAGTACAACTTTCCTTCACGATAAAGTTGCAAGCCAACCAAAACTTACTTTCTAAGTTCATTAAGGTTAACTACATCATTTAAGAAAGTTATTAAACACATGAAATAACGTTAATTAAGTCCTACTGACATGATCCAGATAAGCGCAAACAATTAATTAAAGTGCCAAAGGTCATTAGGGTTAATGACCCAAGATCATCAAGCAATCCCAAAGTCAAATAACCCTATAATGATTAAACATGATTAAATGGGTTAATTAATTAATTAAAAGCATTAAAATAAAGGCATAAAATTAAAGTTGTCTAATTGAGCTCAAAATTTTATTTTGAAAAGCTCTTGGTCTAAATAGATGGCAAAACAAATTTCATAAATAAAAGATAATTATTTTATTTATTAAAAATTATAGAAGGTGCATTTTTCAATTAAAAGAGCTAATTTTAACCTATGCAAAAAGTACTCAAATTAGGTAGAGAACATCATAAAGAGCATACACATAAATTTTTAGAATTTTTGGAGCTATACCTGAATTACTATAAATTTTCAAAGAAAACAACATTTTCTGGATTTTTCTGAAATAAATAAATCGCATGAATAGTGTCATCTTCTACCTCCAGACGTTGACCAGCGCAGGGGAGATGTTGACCATGGTGTAACTTGGCAACGGCTGGGTCTTTTTCAACATAGTTTGCTCCTATGCGATCACCATGAGAAAGTAAAACTTTTGGTGCTACTGTATAAAAAAACAGAGCACGTTAGGGTGCTATCGGCGACGAGGCAGTTGTGACTGTACTGTACGCGGTGGCGTGTGACCTTCGATGCACGAGAGGTTAAAACGAAGGCACCTACGGTTTTAGGAGAACGAGGCGGAGACGGTGCTCACCTTGGTTGAGGCAGAGATGAGGCGGAACACGATGGTTGACGGTGGGGCGGCTACGGCGGCACTGTTGCGGGCTCTGAAGAAGACGACGGCGACCACGCTGACCACGCTGTCCATACCGAGCCGACCATCACGAACTAGTGTTACGGGGGCAGGAGCTCTAGGCGGAACTGATGGCGCGGGTAGACGGCGATGTTGGGCTCGGTTGTGGTCATGGCTGGCGACGACGACAATGCCGGTGGCAGCCAAAACAGGGGAGAGAGGAAAAAAAATAGAAGATGACCACGGCGGCTTGGCTACTTATAGAGGAAAGGCACCCAGCGAGGTGATGACACGTTGAGGCGGTCGTCCATGGTGCAAGCAGTTGCTGGCGCTCGCGTGGACGCGCCTGGAAGCTCGGCGAAGAACGCCGGCGACGAAGCAGCAAAGCGGCAATTGTCCAACTCGAATTTTGCAAAAATTACAGAAATGCCACTAGCATGGTTTTGCAAATCACTCCAAATTTTTGAATAGAAGTTGAAAAACTCCCAATCTATGAAATGTTCAAAATTTCAAGCTCTACACTTTTGTTAAAATGAAGAACTTCAAATTCTGTCCAGAAATTAGATTTTTAAATTAAATTTTAAAAAGAAAGAAAAAGGGAATAAACCCCTAGAACAAACATTTTAAAAATCTTTTGATTTTGATAAATAACTTAAAAATCGCCCAATATATGAAATGCTCAAATTTTCAAACCAAACCTTCTTCATATACAAAGTTTTTCCAAATTATGCATAAATTTTGAAATATGAATTTAAAATCAAAAAGGGGCAAATGCCAAAAACTGTATTTTCAAATTCATTAGAAATTATTTTTAGAAACTTGAAAAACTTTGAATACTAACTTTGTAGCTCTTGTCAATATCTACAAACTATATTTTGAGAGTATATCAAAATTCCTTATAGATTTTGAAATATAGAAAGAGGGGTAAAACAGGGTTTTGAAATTAGGGTTTTCGAAAGCGAATTCAAACTCAATTTGGTTTCTAAATTAATTGGTTGGTCATTAGTGATCACAAACATCAGCCAAGGATATTTTTAGGTCAATGACCCAATAGTATCCTTGGTTGACCAAGTTGACTTTTGAAAAATATTTTTAATATTGCCCCAATTTGAATTTAAACTTGAATTACCCAACTTGAAGCAAGTTTTGGGAACCCAATTCCAAACTCAAACTTGGAGCCCAATTTTTAATTGTTGCTCTTGAATTTATCCCCTACACATGACTCAAGAGTAAAGCATGACTTTACACCTTAATCCATATAGGGCATAAATCAAGGATTGAAAGTGACATTAAAAATTAGGGTTTTATGAGTCCATGCGACACAACAGTTTAGAAACTCAAGTAACCTATGAAATGTAAACTTATTTTAGTTGATACATATCAGGTTGACCTAACATAAACATCAAGCAAAGCACAAGGTAACAAGATGGATTTTAGGTTGTTTTATAAACTTGTAGAAATACATAAAATGACAAGAAACTTTACATAAACAGAAAGCATCATCATTTCATGTATAAAACTAAGCATCACATAAAAGATTTTATTAAAACATGAATGCATTTATGCCATGATGCTCAATGATTATGCTTTAACAATGCACTTAATCAAGTTTTAGTTGTCATTAACATCTAGGATGTTACACTCGGTAGTACTACTTTTCAACTACAGGTAGTACCGGTCCTACTACTGGTTGATATTTAACTTCCACATTTGAGCTTTAAGTTTCAGGTAATCACCAAAGGCCTATTCACCCCCTCTAGGCGACATCCTAGGTCCTTTCAAAGATCATTAAAAAAACTTCTAAGGTTTTTTTAGATTGTTGCCATTGCAATTCTTCAACTTTGGAAATTTGTCATTACAATTCACGTATTTAGAAACTTGCCAGGAGTTCTTCCTCTATTTGATACTTGCCATTTTCTACGTATTTTGGGTGCTGGGGCCCACTGCCAGACCGTATACGTTACATGTATTTTCGTATGGACCAAAACAACCCTATTGCTCCAATCACTGACGTGTGGACCCTACATATAAGATTCTTCTTCAACCTTCGGAGGTCCACTCTCTCACTTGAATACAAAAGCAGAGCTGGATTCTGGCTGGGTGGTCGGCGGTGGTGCTCACCGGTGCTGGGGAGTGGCGCAGGAGCAACGGCGCCCCTCGGGCATGGGAGCTAGTGAGCACCCGGCCACGGCTCGCTTGAGGGTGGTGCTCCGGTGGATTCTGGCCGTGGTGCTCCAGCGGCTTGCCTGCGCGCGGCCATGGGCCCATGGTGTCGGTGCAGGACGTCAGACTCACGAGCGCTTACAACGGGCGACCACGTTAGCAAGCAGGAGGCGGCGAGGCGCGGTGGGTGTAGGACATGGCTACACGCACTCGCACTGGATATAGCGCTGCCACAGACTGCATGTGCCGCCGTCATGCCACAACCGCTTATGGAACCGATGAACGAAGCACTACGAGCCCCGTGCCGCCACCATCTCACTCCCTTCTTCCACCGGCTCGCCCTCGACTGTCCCGCCCACTGCCAGAGCACTGCGGCCGGAATCCACCCGAGCATCGCGACTAGGGGAGCAGTGGCCAGGATGCTCACCGGTTCACGCTCCTGTGAGGCGCTGTTGCTCCCGCTCCCGTGCCGGTGAGCACCACCGCCGGTCGAAATCCACGTCTGCTCTTGTGTACAAGTGAGAGAGAGCACTTCTGGAGGTTAAAGAAGATTCTTACGTGTGGGGCCCACATGTCAGTGACTGTAGGGAGAGAGAAACAAGGATGTTTTGGTCTATATGAAAGATGTGTACACATGTACTGTCTAACAGTGGGCCCAATCAAAATACGTAAAAAAATGGCAAGTATCAAATAGAGGAAGAATTGCAATGGCAGATTTCAAAATACATGAATTGTAATGATAAATTTCCAAAGTTAAAGAATTACAATGGCACCAATTCAAAAAGGGAATATGGTCATTCTACCCTTATTTTGAACTCCAATTGTGATTTTACCCTTATTTTTTAACTTTGTGCTTTTACCCTTGTTTTTTTCAAATGAAACCTCCGTCTACCCCTATTATGTAACACCGTTGGTGCTGCTCATATTCAATGGCAAAAAAAAGAAAAGATAGATGGTCCAAAAGAAAAAAGTGCCCCTGAGTGCTTTTCCTCTTATCCTGTGCTCACCTGATACACAAAAAGGAGTCGGGGCCGCTCCCTCTCCCATTGCGGCAGAGCTCAGTGCCTCACCTCACTAGCGGCACGACGAGATCCGTCCCCTCCCTCCTTGTGGTCAACCGGCGGCGCGAGCTCCGTCGCTCGTGCCCTGCCGCCCCCTATCCCATGTCTGTTGGCGGACGCCCGACGCAGGGCTCTGCTCCTTCTTCGGTGCGATAGCTCATAGCTTGCTAGAGCTCCGCTGCCCCTTCCACGGCGCCATCCCTACCTTATCCTGTCTAGGCGGGTGTGGCCATATCTCGGCGAGTCGCAGCAGGCAAGCTCGGGCGCGGGGCGCGACCCCAAATCCGGCACAAGCGCGTCCGTGTGGGCGGCAGGAGCTCCCTTCCGTGCCTCTCCCATGGCCGGTGAGCTCCCTCCCCTGCCCCAGCCCTGACACCAGCCCTAGCTCATCTTGGCTGAGCGGGAGCAGCCCCATCCCCGGAGCTCCAGCGCGGGATCTGGTGGCGGTGCAACCCTGCTCGATCCCCGACCTCACAATCCCGTGTACTGTGCACACACGGGGAGAAGAAGGTTCAATATGCTTATGACATGTGAGGCCTGCATGTAAGTGAGATCAGCTTTTCCAAAATATGTATATGAAAATAGGGGTAAAAACACAAGTATCATAATAAAATGAGGGTAAAAGCGTATGGGTAAAATTATCCTTTTTAACACCGTTAGAGTAACAGACCAGGGTACCATCACTCTTCGTTTTGAAATAACAGGGAAAAATCATAAAGTTAGAAAAATAAGGATAAAATCATCATTTTACTTGAAAATAAAGGGCAGAAACGTCTGAGCCCCGTTCAAAAAAACTCACACTTCTACGCTGGCGCCGGGGCGCGTGGGGCGCAAATCAGGTGCCGAGCCCGCGGTCCTCCACGCCTCACCTCCGCTCTCCTCTCCTCCCCTCCGCTCTCGACTCCGGTCTCCCGAATCGAGGCGATTCGTGTTCGAGAAACCCTAGACCCCCACTCGCGCTATCGAGTGCGCCTCCTCCAGCTTTCTACACTCATCTCCTCCGCCTCATCCCATGCCCTCTCCTGCCCTCTCCCCGTCAGTCCTTATTTTTTTTTTCCTTGGAAGACGGACAGGCGACCGCGGCTTCAGCAGGTGCATATCTCCTCGCGGCTTCAGCAGGTGCATATCTCCTCTCCTCCCCTTTTTGCTAGGATTGTTTGAATCTCTAGATCTGTGTTACATCAGCGAGGAGCTCCGTCAGCAGATAGGAGAGGCTTGTTCACCCCAATTCCATAATATTTAAGATCTGTGGCACCAGAGTGATTACAATGCGTTATTTAGGCTCATACTTCCTTACCAGTTTCTTTGGGTTGGCTTTACACTCTGAATATTGCAATATATCTCCCATTCCTTACTGCAATGGATGCTGCATATTATTTCATGAGCTTATGCAGTGGCTTAATATTTTGTTTTAATCAGTCGATCTACATATCTCTAGACTGCAGCAACTAATGGACAAATTATTTTCCATCCTGAAACCACATAAAACTAATTTTTTTAGTGCAATACTATGCCTTCGCCAAGTAATGTTTTAGTGCCTTTACAGGAAGTCCAGAAGTGGTTTGGGCGGAGTTATAGTTGCATAATTTTTTTATCTGGAAACACGTCAGTAAGTGTGAATTTGTCTTGCATTTGCCACCTGGTGCTTGATTTCCTCCCTTGTCCCATTGAATCTACTACTCTATCTGAAAAAAATTACGCTATTTTGTAGGATCGGCAATGGCTGGGTCAGAGGGCCGCTATTCCTCAAGTAGAGATGAAGGGGTTCGTAGCAGGGACAGAAAGAATTCAGCTCACCACGACCGTGACCATGACCGTGACCGTGACCGGGACCGTCACCGTGAATACAAAAGCCATAGGGATTATTGTGATGAGAGTAGCTGTGGCAAGTGCAAGTACTCGGAGGATGAGACGGTGAGGGAAACTGAAAGTGAGAAGGAGAAAAAGAGGAGGTGGTCTGACCATCACATGAAGAGGGAGCGGACGAGCCCCAAGCAGTTGAAGCAACATGAGCAGGGTAACCTCTCAGATTTGGTTCCTGGTAGCATCAGGTACACTACCATACCTGGATGTTCTCACAACAATATTATTTGGCAATTGTCGAACACAGGCCAAGTGAGAATCAATCCACATGGGGGACTGGGTTGATCCTCTCCGAGCCGATTCCATTTCCCATTTTAGGTTTAATTCCCTGATTGGTTTGCTTAACTTGAGGATGTTCTTGGATTGGATTGGTTTCTTGGTTCTTAGTAAGCTGTCACCTGTCACGATTTTCTCTAGATGCGTATGTCATATATTGCATTTTAAATTATGTTAGTTTAAATATGTATTACAGTTTAAACATGCACATCCTGCATTTGTAACATGATGAGAAGTGCATGGCAATATTGAGATTTACACTAGCACAAGGGCATTGCATGTGACGTGTCAATTACCTGATGCATGAGCCTTGAGTAAACAAACCAATAAGAAGGCATCAAAATATTATCATGAAGCCTGGTGATGTTCAATTTAGTACCTATTTTGGAGGATTTGGCATCATTGGACAATAGTATATTGGTTTTCTCGTGTTCTGCACCTCCGTAGTACTTGAAGATAAACATCATTACCATTTAGGAAAATGCAGTTCTTAAATTGTCCTTGTATGTAATGACTATCAATGAAAAAGCAGATAGCCAGTAGCTAAAAATAAGGTTTGGTAATATTTTTCTTCATCTTATATAGAACATGAAAGCCTTTTTGCAGAAAATAATAGACCATCGCATGGCAAATAACTTTCTTTTACCTCACTTTTCTGTTTTTCTTAGTCAGGACACTGCAATAATATTTCTAATTAACAGTAGATTTGGGAAGGTTTTATGATGTAAACATGGACTGAACAAAATTACTTGTACTGTCATTTATATGTACTCATTTTCTTGACCAGCAAGAGCCATGGCTGCTTCAAGGAGCATGAGATGGTGACAGAAACTGAAAGTGAGAGGGAGAAGAAACAGAGGAGGCGGTCTGACCAAAACATGAACTCGAAGAGGGAGCTGACAAGCCCCAAGCAAGAGTTGAAAAAACAGCAGAGTAACCGCTCAGATTTGCTTCCTGTTAGCATCAGGTACACTACCATAGCTGGATTTCCTCACCACAGTATTATTTGGCAACTGTTGAACACAGGCCAAGTGAGAATCAATCCACATTTTGATTGGTTTGCTTCACTTGAGATGTTCTTGGATTGGCTTGGTTTCTTTGTTCTTAGTAAGCTGTGCATGATTTTCTTTAGGTGTGTATGTTCTGTGTGCATTTCAAATTATGTTAGTTTAGATATATATTACAGTTAAACAAAATGCACATCCTGCATATGTAACATGATGTGAATTGTATGTCAATATTGAAATTTACACTAACAAGGGGGCATACGTGTGACATGTCAAATATTTGGTAAATGAACCATTATTAAACAAATGAATAAGAAAACATCAAAATATTATCATGAAGCCTGTTAGCAGTTACAATTTAGAATCTCTTTCGGAGGATTTGGCTTCGTTGGGCAATGGTAGTTTGTTTTAATCCTGTTCTGCGCCTTTGTAGTACTTGAAGAAACATCATTTCCTGTTAGGATAATGTTGCTCTTAAATTGTCCTTGTACATAATAACTATAAATGAAAAGCAGATAGCTAGTAGCTAAAATTAGGTTTGGTGATAATTTTCTTTCTTCATCGCCTAATATAGAACGCGAAAGCCTTTTGCAGAAAACAATAGATCAACGCATGACAAATACCCTTTTGCAAAATCCAGTGTAGTCTAACTTCCTATTACTTCAGTATTCTTAGTCAGGCCACTGCATCATTATTAACTTCACAAGCAGACTTTGGAAGTTTTTGTGATGTAAACATGAAACAAAAGAACTGCTTGTATTTTCATCTATATGTACTCATTATCTTGACCAGCAGCTGCGTAGAGCAATGTTTATCCAAAATAATCTCACTACACGTTATAGTGACTGACATAAGAAATAACCCATCTTCTTTTTGCTCGCTTTTTTTGTTTGGTTTGCAGCCCTAAAGTTACTGCTATTGAGGAGAGAAGACAAGGTGCAGAGGACCGGTTGGGATCAGCTTCCTACTATTGAGTATGTAATTCTCACTTGATTATTCTTCTCATGCTAATTAAACTTTGGGGATTTACGTGGTTTTAGATTTTAGGTGTTTTGTTTTATTGTCTATAATCTTTGGTGCCGTGTTTACTGTAGCTTGACTGCTGAGAAACCTACTGTACCCGAGGAAGTGGCTACTAAGTATGTAGTTCTCACTGATATGTTTGATCCAGAAATAGAAGAACCATCTGAACTTTATTTAGATATTCGGGATGAGATCCAAGAAGAGTGTTGTAAGATTGGTGCTGTAGTAGATGACATTCATTTGGACAGGCAAGTGACCATATTAATCAGTATTTGTTAAGATACATATCTTTCTTGAAATGTTCTATATCGATCTAATTCTTGTTCTCCTGCAGAAAAACTGGTGGGTTGTGTATTTGGTTTGATAATAACAGATCAGCTGCAGTGGCAAAGAAAAAATTTCACGAATGGGAGCGCCATGGAGAATCTATTAAAGCAACGTATTTGGTCCGATCTGTTTGCTCTTATGAAATATTTTGTTTTCCATCTGCGTATGAATCTTCTCAAATTATTGCATGCTTTTGCAGGAGGAAGAACGGTACAGGAAGAGGTATGTGCGGTAGAATCTTTGTCAAAGCTGAGGAAGACCTTACTAGCTCTAACCCGGTCGCGAAGGCTTGAAACCCTATTTTTTTTGTACCCTTGCTCATCCTGTGCTGTGTTGCCTTGACAATGTGGCCCTCGTGTACAAGGCTAATCTAGTGCAAAGCTTGTCTGCATGGCTTATTTCAATGAGTAACTAGTAAATCTGCGCAAAGCCCTCGTGTACAAGGCTAATCTGTGTTGGATTACCCGCATGTTAGTATGATATAAGGACTGAATATAATGAGGAATGGTAACTAATAAAATGCACTGCTGTGGTATTCAGTACATCGAAAAGGGTTGAGGGCAAAGGCATATTTTATTATGAATCAGTTTCAATTTTGGCATCAGGTATTTTGAAACTGTGTACACTTTTATCCTTACATTTTTACCTCATGGCCCTTTTTTAGGCCTGTTGATCAAATTAGATACATTCTAAGTCTGCATTCATCGCCAATGCCGGACTGGAGGAGGTTGTAGACGAAGGACCTCTTGCCCTCGCCTGCCATTTGACCTGCCATGGCAGCGTCCTCGCCAAAATCGGCCGAGAACATGAGCTTGATGTAGATCTGGAAAGAAAAGATCTGGATTCTGCCCTAGAGACGGATTCATCATCGCCTATGTTCGCACTTGGACCAGTTTCCCAACAAGAAAAAGGGTCGTGAGACGGCGGCGAAGATTTAGATCAATCTGACTAGGCATGCAGTGATGATGATTTTGACATTCGTTTTGTCGGGGTGACCCTCCACAACCTCCGCGGGTTATTTCAGTCCTCGTCAGCTATGACTAGCTCCTCGAGTTTACCATCTGCGCGGGAATGCTATGCTAACATTAACACTCCCGATCGTAACGCCCGATGACGCTGTTCAGGATAGCCTGCTCGACCACAACGACGCGCTACCAGACGAGAACAGGCGGCTTCGTCAACTTCAGGACTGGAACATGGTGCGCGGACGCCGGGAACAGGCGGCGGACATGCCACATCCGTCGAGCAGGGACGCCAGGTACTCCAGATGACCCGGGAGCTGCTGGCAGCCCGTTATTCGTACACGTTAGTTTCCAGAGTTGTAGAGTCACGGTTGGATCTGAAATAAACGGCCAGGTCATGACTCCAGTCTGTAGACACAAGTACTTCCTCCGTTTTAGTTTTAAATTATAGTTTGTTTTGACTTTGTTGGTGTATGTATTTTGCTATATACCTAGATAAATAATATGTTTGGATACATAATAAAATATATGTACCGAAAATGCCAAGTGAACTACAATTTAAAAGAAAGAGAGTAGTAGATTAGAGTGACCTCAGATCTCGTTGCTGATGGGATGGATCATGGCCGCAACTAGTCTACGCCAGAGAAGAAAACTAAACTGGTTGAATCGGTTAGCGTGCGGCACGTCAATACGTAGGCAAGAAAACTGGTTGAGGCCTTGTTTAGATATCAAAATTGGTATTCAAAATCTGTATAGTAAATATCTCGTCATACTATAACAATTTTATTTTTATTTGATAATTATTATTCAAATATTGATTAATTAGGATTAAAATATTCGTCTCATAAAATACAACAAAACTGTGTAATTAGTTTTTTATTTTATCTATATTTAATACTTCGTATATATATCGATATTTTAATATGATAAAGAATAAAAATTCTACATAATAAATTTTAAATTTAAAATTAGACGTCTTAACAAAGCCTGAGCTGGCACTTGTCGAGCCGAGAGCCCAGACCGAGCCGCGGACGAGAGAGTTTTGACAGCCAGGCTCCGCGACCGATACGACTGCACTCACCGCAATTTTCTTGCCACGCGTCACACGCTGAGCGCAGGGGCGCACGGAATGGTCAATGCGCGTGGGCGCACCCAATTTTTTTTTTCCCGTGGAGAAGAGAATTTGAGGAAACTGGTCCTCCTTTCCTTTCCTTTCCCAAGCCGTTCCCACAACCACAACCACAAGGCCTCAGGCCCGCTAAGCCATTAGCCATACGACTGTGCTCCCTTCTCAGAATCGGAGGACTTGACCCGCCGCCGTCGATCTCCAGCTTGGACGCGTCTCCACCGACGAGACCGCCGCAAGGACCCGAGGAAACCACTGGTATAGCTCCCTCCCTCCCTCTTCGTCTCTGCTGTGCGCGTGCCTTCACCGTAGAAGCGCCGCCGCAGCCGCTCCGCCCCGCCGTCTCCGGCCATCCCCTGCCGTGTAGGGTGGCCCTGCCGAGTTCGTCGCTCCGTGCTCTCTCTCCCCGTGCCCTCGTCATATTAGGCCGCAGCGCCCCGTAGCCCCGCCCCACCACACGCCGGCGTGCTCGTGCCGCCTCCCATGGCGAAGTGCCGCCGCCAGCCACCGTCCGGCGCGTAGGACCCCCAAGCTCAGGGATTTGGGTCGCGCGTCCGGGAGAACGTATATTTGCCTTCCCTCTCTCCTCCCTCCCAAATTGCGTGTTGCCTGTGGGTCCTCTGTTGGAGCGCGTTTTGGAGATGCAAAAGCACTGTGTACAATCTATTTTTGGGTTTGGGTCACTTGTTGGAGACAGCCTCAGCTGGCCAAAATCCCCAATCCTGTGAGGCTGTGACGCTTCTCAGGTCCAATTCGTTCCCGACTCCCGGCGGCGCGGGGCTTCCTGAGCAGCTGGACCCTTTGCTTTGCATCTGGCCGGCGGCACGGGGCAGTCAGAACTCCTACCTGCAGGCGGCGGCCTGGTGCCGACGCGGCTGCACCTGGGCGGTTCAACGGTGTCCTAGGTGCTAGGGCCAGGGGAGGGGCGGAGCGCCGACGTGTGACCAGCGACAGCCAAGACACCGGATGACCAAGCCACCGCCTAGGCGCCCACCAGGACGGCAGGACCAGCAGGGCGCAGGGAGTGCCGCAGCGGGTCTGTGCTCTGCGTCCACTAGCCTGGACAAGCACCAGAATCACAGGAAGTCAAGAAAGGTGAGAAATTTGGATTTAGGAATGTGATTGTGTCAATGTGATTTCTGAATTCTAACTTTTAGAATTGTTGAGACAATTCTAACTTAAATATGAATGATTTAGCTTTTTGTTAAGCTTGTTGAGACAAAGAAGGATCTCAGACATGAAGTTTTCTGCAAACTTCTCAAGGTGCTGCTAGTACTTCCATTTACAAGTGCTAGTGTTGAGAAAGTCGTTTCTGTCACAAGTTATGTGAATAAATTGATAAATAAGATTGGGATCAATACTTCGATGATTGCTTGGTCATATTTATTGAGCAAGAGTTCTTTTATAAGTTAGAGGAACTGCTTCCAAGACACTAAGAACTGAAAGTTAAAGTAAAAAAGAATTCTCTTAAGTATTTTATATTAAATTAGTTTGTTTCATGCATATGCTAGATTTGGATCTTTTTTTTTTGGAGATGGGAATACCCAACTCTAAAATCCTGGCTCCACCCCCTTCCAAATTATAATTGCGGTTTGAGAGCAGCAGTTTTTTTTTCTTCTCCCCCAAATTGAGTTAGATGGCTACAGCCTACAGGTGTCGATTTATTGTTTTCTGCTAATCCTTCATCTTTTAGAAATTATAGCAAATATGTCCTTGCATTGCAAATGGATGTATTACTTATGCAGTATGAATAACTGGAGACTTGAGATTCGTCGTGTGTTCCAATTCATTATAGAATTGGACTCTACACCATACATGCAAACTTCTATAGCTTGTATGGGGCACTGAAGGCTTAGGCATGACTCCCTCTGTCCCTAGAAACATGTAAATGTAGCATTCAAAATGCGTCTCAAAAGCATGTAAAGCTAGATGTGATCAGCCTTTAGCAGTTGGATCTACCAAATAAAAAAAAACATCAAAAAAGCACCACTGCATTCCGCACCCCATCGCAGTGATTCACAATCAGGCTGGCCTACATGCATGGACGTGTGTATTGTGTGGCTGTAGTTGGGCCACGTTAGGTTTGGACTTGCCGAGAATTTTCTGGATGGCGTGATTCACCCTGCTTACAGACCGCTGGCAAAGGAAAAAGGTAGGGGCACATACGTAATTTTGCGTGTCTGCTAATTCTACCTTGAAAACCGAGATTTCCACCATTTTAGGGACGGAGGTAGTACCTAATAATCATGTCATGCATTTCAATTCATCTTGGACTTGTACTCTGAGGCTGGACTTGGATGCCTGTTTCAGTGACTTGTATGTGCACGAGGGACTTGGTTTTAGTTAATGATCATGTTGTTATTGGCTCTAATTTGTTTTAGAATTAGACTCCATCTGCCCTGTGTATTGACACAATACTCTAATTCATATAAAGCCTAATAAACCACAGAAACATGCTGTATTTTAATATTGAGTATGGATATGTATCACATGTAGTGCTAGCATAGTAGCAGATCAACTTTGTGGGAGGTTCCTTGCCCTGGGTACCGAGTTTTCGACAGAGACCCACCACCTCAACTCTTTCCGTCACGAGACCGGAGCAGAAACTAGTTTTGGCCCCTCCCTCCCTGGTTCCTATGTTGTCGCCAGTGGGGTGAGGGAGTGGGCCGGCCACCTTTCTCTTTACTAGATCTAGCCTATTAAGTTCTTTAGCTACCTAAATAGAGTTTCCAAAGATACCCTTAGTGGTGGGTTCAGTGAAGCATGGAGCTTCAGTCTCTGGTGTCGGTCTTCGTGCTCTTCTAGGGTAATGGAGGAGGGTTGATATTTTGTGATGCTTGCCTCCATGTCGCAGAGCCTGCTCATGGAGATTGTTGTGACAAAAGCTGTGGAGGGTGTCAGTTTGTGTCTATTTTGACAGCAGCTCTGCCTGAATCCTCAGCATGTGGCCAGCATCAACTTCGGCTTTGTCGCCATCCATGGACCATAGCAATGCGTGGGAGTAGGATTCTCCATTGTGTTGTGTTGCTTAGGTCCTTGCATCACTGGCTTTCGCCTCGCCTATTGCATCGATCATTTGGTGTCACTCGTAAAGTCCACATCCTGCGCCATGAAGCTCGACTTCTTGCCGGTCTCCCTTTGTGGCAGCTCGGGCTGATGGTGGCTAGCACGCCTTGCGCTCCCAGTAGACTGTTGGCGTAACAGCGACTTCTGTTGGGGAACGAAAACTACCTTGTGGTGTATTCTATGAGAACAGGAGCTCAACAAATTTCAGTTTCAGCTTCAACAAAGCGCCAACACCCTTTATGTTCCTCTTTTTCCAACCGAGCAAGGCACCAGCAGTCAGCAGCAACCGGGCTTTTGACTTGATGAGCGGACCCGAGCTGAGAGCAAGTCCAGCCAGCTCCACTTCCGACCACATAGCGGTATTGGTCCTCCAATTGTCACAGCTGTCAACTCACGTGTTACATTATTGGATCTCTGTGTCACCGCTTTCCGACGCCGTGGAACTTGATGAAAATGAGTGTAGATCTAAAACCTTTCCACCCAGCCTTGACCACGAACAGCATTGGAGCAGCCTGAGATGCTATGAACATGCTGTTTTGATGATAAAGAAAGGCTTGGCTGAGACCTCAACATATGGTGGTAATTCGTGCTTTCCCCACCTCTGGGATTTGTTTTAAAAAATTGTACTGGATTAGTTTTGGTTTGGTTTGTCAAATATACCTTAACTTGTATGGCCATAAATTGTTGGATTCAACTCTAGATATGTTATTCTCTAGTTACAGATGGTATTTAATTAAGGCCACATTATGGATATGTTTATTAGACCAGACCATGGAATTTCAAAAAATATCATTCTAATTAGAAAGAAATTAGAACGGCACTAGAATATCTGACTATGAAATTTTGAAATGAGGTGTGTGGTACTGTTACCACTCAGGCACTCACCAGGAGCAATGATGCTGTATGTTACTACAATTTCTCTGCTTCCTTTGCACAAGTGAATGCTATGGGTTTGTATGTTTTTTCCTTTGCGATATTGTGCCTTGATGTTTTAACACTCAAGGTTGAGTTTGACTTCCTATATCTTGTGTGTATCAGCTTGTCTGGACCGATCATGGATGCTGATGTTCCTCCAACAGCAGGTTCTCTCCTGCTCACTCAAGTGAATGCACCATTAGTTACTGAAGATCCACCTAGTGAATGCCTAGTACTCAAGAACGTGTTTGATGGATCTGTAGAGGTTGTTTCCTTATTTTGCAATATTTTACTTTTTTTTGCCAAATCTTCACGAATTCTTCAATGATATTGCCATATCCTTAAAGAAATCATCGTTTGTGTAACAAAAATGTATCTTTTTTTTTGTGCAGAAGTGGCCTGAGTTTTATTTGGATGTTAAAGACCTTATTCATGAGCAGTGTGCTCAGTTTGGACCAGTACAACACATTCATGTGGACAAGTATTTTATTTTATTTTGTTTTATTTTATTTTATTTTTGGTATGATGATGGGGATGATCGACTATCTGATAAACTAACGAAACATTCCCTTTCAATGTAGGAATCTTGGCTATGTGTATTTGCGATTTGATTCCAAAAGAACATCTAACTTTATGTCTAGCAGGTTGTTCGATTCAATGTTCCCTGATTTCTGGGCATAGGAGAGCTGTTGGCTAATCACAAATGTTCAGTTGTTTTTTTCTACCTGTGTCAGTTTCATTACAGATTGCTTAATGCCGTTATGATCATCCATAGCTCTATGGTATTGTGATCTATGTTGATCGCTCTAAGTAGTAGGGCGTTGATAAATGATGTTCCTAATATTAATCCACATATTAAGTTATGACTCTGTAGTTTTTTTTTATCATGGAAAACTCCATTATGCAGAAAAAATTGAGGCCAAATCTTTGGCCACTACTGTAGGTGACTAATACAATTTGCCAGTTTGGATGCTTGAAATTGAATTCATTTTAATAATTACAATTTATACACATATTAACTAAACTAATATGCTTATATATATATGGAATATATTGTATATTTATTGTAGGTCATGCGAAAAAATACTTTGTATTTTTACACCCTCCCCATTTTTGCCGAGTTAGCAACTCTAACGGTTTTATATTTTTTGTTTGGCAGAACATGAAGTTTGCTAACTGTAAAATCAATATGGGGAGGAGAAAAAAATTTATCTCTAATGGTTTGGCAAAATTGACTTGCTAAAATCTAAAATGTGGACTCAGACGGCGGCGCGGGAGCAGTGCGCGAACGGGATACCAAGCCGATCACGAGCTTGCATATATGTCAATCTATCCTAGTATTTTGTCAAGTTAACAAAAATACAAAACTTATTTGCCAAATCCTTCGATAAAAGTTTGTAAATTTTTTTGCAAAAACAAAAATACAAAACTCATTTATAAAATCGTTGGAGTTGTTTTTAGAGTAACTCTAATATTTTTATATTTTTTGTTTGGTAAAATATGGAGTTTATCGACTCTCAAATCAATACGGGAAGGAGAAAAAAGTTATCTTCGACGGTTTAGCAAAATTGACTTGTCAAAATCCAAAAAAGAGATTATGAGCTTGCATATATTTTAATCCATCACATGATTTTTGTCAAGTTAATAAAAATATAAAGCTAATTTTTAAAACTGTTGATAGGAGTTCTGTCGACTTTTTAAAAAAACAAGAATGCAAAGCATGCAAAAGTGTTAAGAGTTGGTCACTGAAGATTCAGCGTTACTCTGAGTAAACATTCAGCGCGCTAATATGCGCGCACGCGACCCGCGGCATCCGCGGTCTTTCTCGCGCCGCTGCTTCTTCCCCCTGCGCGCGAGACGAGACTATCATCGACGCTGTCTAGGGCCATGGCAGGGCCGATTCCTGGCCACAGAGGGCTCGGCGGCGGCGGACTAGTCGGCGACCTGAGAGGACCAGGGCGGATCGAGGCGGCGCTCCTGTACGCGAGCAGATGCGCACCCGCGAGGAGGGACGCGGGCTGGTGGGGCGGAAGCGACAGCCTGGCATGGATGGCCGCACGCGCGTGCTCATGCTGCCCGGGAGGCGGCAACGCAGCCGTGACACGGCTACGGCGAGCACGCGGGTAGCGCCGCGGCTGCGGTGGTGGTTCGTGGAGTGCAGAAACACAATTTTATTTGGCTCTTAGGGTTCTGTTGCAAGTTTGCTGGGGAGAAAATTTTTTAATCTAGAATCAGTTAATTAGTGGAAAGTATGAGTCCTCGTTCTAAAAGTATTTTCCTTTTATCTTTTGGTTATTTTCCTTTTATCTTTTGGTGGGAAATACTTTGGGTTTGAGGACTAAAATTATGTGATTTTTTTCCTTCCAGATATTATTTTATGAGTTGAAAAATAGCGTGATTCGAGAAAAAAATAGCAAATTGTTAAAGATACTCATAAGTTGTAAAGTAGAAATATAGCATGATGATTTATAGAATCTATTTTTATTTTTCACCCTATGAATTTGAGTAATATGTGAATTTTTGAAATTTTTTGAAATGTTAAATTTCAAGCCAAATAGCCTAATCTATCAAGTCAATTTTCATTCCCTCAAAATGAAAGAGGCCTTGATCTATTTTCATCTCCCATGGCCTCACACTATAAGGCCCCCTTTGGTTCATGGGTGAACCAAAGGAAAATCACAGGATAGGAATTTTATAGGATAGGATCCTTTCATGCCCCTTTGGTTCTACCAAAAACGAAGAAAGCATTCCACCGGAATAGAATGCTATGCCTACATTCTGGAGGAAACAAAGCATGAGGTCGGACTTCTCGGAAAATTTCCTACGGGACAAGCCGCTACGCTGAAGCAGAGCAGATGGACGCTGCCGTTTCTTCACGGGCGTGGCCTCCACTCCCAGGCCGGCGCAGGAGAACCACGCAGCCCCTCGCGTCGCGGTCAGGTGCCCGCGGTGGAGGTCGTCGACGACGTCAACCTGCAGCACGCCAGCCGCCGCCGCTGCCAACTCGCCGGTGGGAGGGCGTCAACGGAGTGCGCCGCTTGCGGCCCCGGGCGGCCGGATCCGACAGAGGTGGGGCGCCGCAATCCGTCCCGGCCGCCCGCGGACCTTCCCTTCGGCCGCCAGGCAATGCCATCCGTGCAGGCTCCGCCGCTGCTTCAGCCATCGCCCCGCCTCGTACCTTCTCGCGGGGAGGTCGGATCGGTCACCGTCGTGGCCGCGGCCGCCTGGATCTGCACTAGGCCAGGGTCGCCATGGCCGCGGGCGCTGGATCCGCCCGAGGTCACCATGGCCGAGGGTTGGGTCGCCGCGGACGCCTGGATCTGCCCGTGGCCGTGGACGAGGAGGGAGAGAAAGAGGGGGAGAGGGAGGACTGAGCGCCGTGTGGTTGGGGTGAGGGTGAGGTAGGGGAGAGGAAAGGGCAGCATAATGGGGGAGACGAGTGAGGAGAGGGGGGCGCCATGGGAGAGACGAAGGTGTGGGCTCCGTTTGTGCGGTGTTTTGGCCGGTAGGAGACTTGGAGTGGAAAGAGAATTTTTCTATATTTTTCTGAGCTTGCCAAAGGGCCATTCCTGTATTTACTGTTACCATGGGATTGGAAAGACGATCACCTCAATTCCTCCAGTTTTCCTATCCCTATCATTTACCTACCCTAGCTTCCAAAGGGGCCCTAAATTTGAAATAGATTAATATGTGAAATTTAGAAAGTTGTGGAATGGTAAATCTCAAACAAAATAGCCTGATCTATCGATTATATTTCAGTTCACTCGAAATGAAAGAACGGCCCCTGAAAGTAAAACGCTGAACAACTAAAGCACTGAAAATACACTAGACAACGAACAGTTGAAAGTTTTTTTTTCGAAATACCTAGTAGAAAGTTATGATTACACACAATTGAGAATGGCCCGATAATGCACCGGAGCCGTGTGAGCAGCCACGAACAATCGATGCTTCTGCCAAACTACTTCAAAAAGAAAACACGAGCTAAACCAGTAAGTAGTTGCTTTATTTTAGACTATGATTTCGTACAAACTAAAAGACCCTACCGTGAACTTTGCCTCTAATAACCTACCTTAACTACTAGAGAACGAAATGTCCATTCTTCCCTTCGCTGACGTGCCTTGCGAAAAGCTCAGTGGTTCCTTGCATGCCACCGCCAACAGTTGCTCCTGGGCACCGTTTTGACGTAGGCCGGCCGCTGGGACGGTGACGACGGCCGAAGCGCCAAAGCTCTCGGTGGCGCGGTTCCTGAGCCTGGCGGAGGGCCGGGCGTACGCGATGCGTCAGCTGACGCTGAGCCTCCTGAACCTTGTCATGGTCATGGGCGCGCAGGTCCTCGCGCCCACCGCCGCACGGACTGCTTCGGCCTGCGGTTCTGCTTTGCCGACGATGGCGGCGAGGAGTGGGTGCTGCTCGACGCCGACGCGCCGGGGCGTTGCTGGGTGGACGCCGTGCGCGCGTCGCCCTCCGGCGCGGACGGGAGCCAGTGTACAGGATGGACACCGCAGGGCGTGCCAACGCGTGGGAGTGGGAGGACGGCGACGCCCATCAGGCCGGTCGTGCCACCGTGCGTCTGCTCGGCCCTCTCGTGTGCCACATCAGCGGAGTGCCGCAAGTACCTCGTCGAGCTCTCACACGGGCGGCGCGGCAGGCATGACACAGCCGACGCCGGCGGTACTGACATGACCCGCCCTCCAGTCATTTGCTCTCGTGGCAACCTGCGTTTTCTTCTTCTCGTTCTTGGTCTGAAAAAATTAGGCGATGTACGAAGACGACATATTGAAGGAGTTGGCCAAGTTTTGCGTAAATTTACCTTGCAGTTTAATCAACTTCTCCTTTTCTAATCCGTTTCTCATCTATCATTTGCTTTCAGCATTGTACGCCTGGTGACACTCTCTTTTTAGATTTCGGAATAACGTACTCCAGCCTTCGCATTCACGCGAATGTTTAGAGCTTGCCATTACAAAAAGGAGACTAAGCCCAACTTCCGCTAATCGGACAATCAACCTTACAACCAGAATCAGCCATACAATGGCCTCTCCACCAACCACCCCCTTACAGCAGAGAAAACATAAAAGAACCCAAGTTCAAAACTCCCCAAAGCAATAGAATGTTTCTTCAAGTTTAAACTCCACCTTACTCAAGGTTGTACGGATGCAACCTAGTCCCCCCTCTTAGTCATATAGCCAGTTTTCTTTAGCTTGCTAGTGGTTACCGAAAGTTTTCAGCACAAGAGGGAGGACTAGGTTACATAATGGCTTCTTGCCTATGAAGATGTGTGCTGGGTTGTGGTCATAAGTGTGCCGGTCTTGATGGGGGGCTCCGTTCGCTTAGACGGCGAAACCTCGTGGTTACTAACTTGTTAGGGTAATTAGTGAAGGGCTTCGTAGTGAGACCCTGCCGACTTATCTTGGAAATAGGTCAAAAGTCTGATCACCTCAGGCAAAAGAGAATCATAACTCAATGTGAAAGTGTATACACTCTGCAAAGTTTGATCAAACTGATATATCAGCCGTGCTCACGGACACGAGCGGCCTGGATCCTTTTTGAGATAGATGGTTCTCTATGGATGGCAGAGGTGATGATTAGTATTGATGATGATGATGATAATTAATTATAATTACATGGGCATCTAAGCATAACCTAGTGACTTATGTTTAATAAATAAAATATGATCAACTAAAAATGTTTATCGCAGTTCAATCGAGTCTAGCATTTTGAGTCTTGCATCCCCTCATGTTATACTTGTTGGGCATTACACTTGTTTTTATCACCAATAAAAATCTTGGATTGGTACTAGAGGACGATTCAAGTCAGGAGTTTCTTGTGGAGTTACATGAGTACTAGGTGGAATGCTCCCCCAGTCAACCCATCCCGAGTATGATGACCCGAAGATAAAGATTAGGAGTAGTTTCCATTGTGCTCTTATATATACGTAAGTCTTGATGTAAATATGTTTTCAATATGTAATAAAGCATCCCTTCTGATATTTTTCATAATTATCGCTATATGTGTCTTGTGGACATCCTAACACATATATAGCTAGCGCTTGGTATTCTTTAGAAAATCGGGTGCTACATCGTCTGTATTTTGTTTCGCGTGAGAAAAGCTCCTTCCTTTGGGGCTTAGCAACAACACGAGCCTGCATTTCATTTTGGTGGTGGCCCGTTTAGTTCCCCATTCTTGCCAACAAAAAAGAAATTGGTGTTTTGGCCCATCATTTTGCAAAATGGAGCTAAACACCACAGTGAAATTGTACCAAAAAGTTGGCTTTTTGGCATTTTGGATTTGGCACCCTGGAGATCAAAAATAGGCCAAAAACACCATGATGAATGTTGTCATTCTACACTTTGGATGAAAGTAAACACACCCCTGAATATTTTAGCATTTTACATTTTATTATTCCAAAAGAGTTGACATTTTGTATTTTGCATTCCATAGGGAACTAAACAAACCCTTTGTTTTGGTTGTTCCTTCAGTGCGCTCTTATGGTCTCAAGAGTTGATTCTGAGAGCTCTTAGCCTTAGTTTTAGCTTTTTCTTATTAGGATCCTTCTTTCTCCGTGGCTTCTATTGCTGGATTTTGGGAAGCATTGAACATAAGAGTTGATTCATTTGGCAATTCCTGTCAACGCTTTGTCCACGCTTTCAGTGCTGGGTTTTCTGTGATATCATTTCTTAATGCTTTGTGTCGCTGGATTTTGGAAGCAACCCGAAAAGAGAGTTTGAGGCAATGTTTCTTGGTAATGAGTGATTTACACTATCGACGTTTCTACTAGGCCATGCCTAGGCAGCGGTAAATGGCCCTCTTGTTGGCTTTTATGTTAGTTCGTAATTATTTTAATCTGTATTCGATATAGTGTCAATTGGAAGGATGCATTTTGATTTGAATTTATTAGATTCTGACAACCTGATGTATAAATTTTACTAACATTGACATTAAAATAAAAAAAATCTATTTTCTAGGAATGCATTTTGCCTAATTGTAGCTTGAGTATTTGTCACTTAATCTTCATATTGCCGCATGAACCCATATTTTCCGTTCTTTTTCTTAAAGGGTCGATTTCCCCCGTGTGGTCTCTCCCTTCACCGTGCCCTGGCGTGTTACAACTTCCAAATTGCTGGCTTTCTCTTACAAGAGAGATTATCGCCTGCTGGTTGAAGAAGAGTTGATACTGAAGATGGGACCCCTCGAATCGCAAAAAAAAAAAAAAAAAAAAAAGATGGGACCCCTCAAAGCTTCGAATCCAGGAGCCTGTGGTGAAAGGAGCATTGGTTTGCTTCTCAGGAAAAAAAAAAGGAGAATTGGTTTCGATCGATCTGAATAGATGCACATTTCAGATACTCTAGGAATATAGTATTTGATTCAAGGCTGTACCTGACCTTTTATTCAGGAAAAAATTCTTGCGTGGACAATCCGGTGGATTAATTGTAGTATAAAAATGCTTCAAGCACCATGTCAAGCAAAGTAGAATCACCCATCCTCCTGAACCACCAGTGACAGAGGGGCAAGACCACTATTGGAGTGGGGTATATCTATTCTCACATCTGTCAGCAATTTACATATTCAGTGAGGCAAAAAATACAGTCTGCACATTCGTTTATCTATTTGACTCTTTTTGGACACTTGTACAGGCTTCCAAGTGCAATTTATCAGTGCTCAATTGCTCTTGCACCCAAGTGCAATTTATCAGTGCTCCAGTTGCTCTTGCAAGGTCACTAGAAACACAACAGAAGCCATTCTAAAATGATGAGCCAAGGTATTTACATTTTTTCAATCTCGAACACTGTTGCTCATGTAGGAGAGCTGCGTATTATTAAATTAATAAGAAAAAAGGGTCAACACAACCACAAACAAACACCCACACATACCACTTAACCTATCTATTTCTCAGTTTTACTACATGCATATGTGTTACTACATTTAGGCTCTATAAAAAATGCCCTATTTCACAACAAGAACACAGTGATGTTTCTCTTGGCTCAATCCAATCTTAGTTATGTTTAGGGTTTAGGGTTTCTCTTGGCTCAACGCAATCTTAGTTATGGTTGCTTCTGATATATTTTCCCATCACATGTCAAGCAAAGATGTTTAGCCACCAAAAAAAAAAGGAGAGAGAACAGTAACCTTTCGTCTCCACCAATGTCAACCAACCTTTTCGGGCGCGTTTGGTTGCCTTACCGGTTGAGCCTGAGCAGCCACTCGATCACTCGGCCATGTTTGGTTGCTTGTGCAAGAAGAACCTGTCCCAGCAGAGCTGCTGTTTGGTTTGATACATGTACAAGCAGATGCAGTATTGCAATGTATGAACCAGTATGGAATCCTCCCAATACATGTCCCTCCTGTTTGGAATCTAAAGTGCACTTCTAGAACTGTAGACCAAAGATTGATAAACTTATGATTAGAAATTATCCAATAGCCTCCACTATTAATTTCACGGAGGAAGAGGATAGCTTGATCTGGCAATTCAATTATGTATATACTCCTCACAGTTTCTGTATAAGATTGTGAATTTCAGAGGTATCCTCCCATTACATGTCCCTGCTGTTTTGAAACTGAAAATCCTACCTATAGTTCAGTTTTTCCTTTGTCTCCTTTCTAAAAATAAGGTGCTGACGAGAGACAATCTCAACATTAGAAAGAAATTGGATGATCTGAATTGCATATTTTGCTCTGAACCTGAGACGGTGCAGCACTTATTTTTTGATTGCGCAGTGGCCAAACAAATGTGGTAGTGTGTGTCTGAAGTTTTTTTTTTTAAAAAAGATCCGGTTACCCGGCATTATATTAATAAGCAAGAGTTAGATTACAGCATATGTGCGTGAGGAGCGCTAGCTCACACAGCAGACCGCCATGCGAGCTCAAAAAAACTAAGCTAATTACTCACGACGTTCAGAGCTATCCTTTGGTCATTGTTATTCCTTATTCTTGCCATTACCCATTCGGAGTGTTCATCTCTTATTTTACTCGACACTGCTTGTTCTGTGCTTGCTCTTCTGTTGAAGACTCTCGAGTTCCTCTCTTTCCAGATGTGCCATGCCGTGAGCATCGCGATCGAGTGTGCCTCCTTTGTCCCCCCGAGACGTCATGGTGGTGAATCAATCCTCCAAGTCCCAGTGCTCATCCCAGTTAGTAGGATCCAAGTTTGCACATTGACTCCACAAGGCTACCAGTCGCCAGACTTTCAGTGAGAATGGGCATTCAGATATGAGATGGTCTGATGTCTCCAGCTTTCTCACACAGAGAGCGCAAAAATAATTATTCTCCCATCCCCGTTGCGATAGAGTAGTTGGTTCTGAATTTGTGTCCATTGGACAAATGTGGATTAGTGACAAAAAATATATAGTTGATAACTGCATTTGTGCTGCTGCCCTGTGGGTTTTTTTTTTAGAAAGGACGACAAAAGCTTTGCCGCAATTTCTATTAGACGAATAAAAAAAAAAGAAAGGCAAGTGCCCCGTCCGGTTTTTGAAGTGAAAACCGGCGAAAACCACATACAAATGTGGAGAGTACCCTACTCCGACTGCACACCTAGGTACCAATACAACTCAACTCGCGTCACAAAGAACGCCAACTCAACTCAACTCGACTTCACGTTTGGTCGGATTGGGACAACGACACAAACCTGTAACCATTATAACTCGGTCGGATTGGGTCATCGACATGAGCCTCCACTTTAAACCACTAGGAGCTCCACAAATGAACTAAAACTCGGTCGGATTGGGTCGTCGACACGAGCCTCCACATTAAACCACTAAGAGCTCCACAACTGAGGCAGCAAGCAACAAAAGACTACCAAAACAACTAAAAAGCTAAGTAACTAAAAATAAACTATGTCTACTCCACCATAGGCACCAACCAGGAGCACGATGGCGGAAACGACGAACTGGCACTGCCCAAGATATCCCAACAGAGTCGAATTCCACAATGACGTCTTCAAGAAGGTTACGACACCCAAGCGCCGTCGTCGTTCGTCCACAGCAGGACTGGGTTCTCACCCATGGAGTGTGGTGGGGACGCGACACCCTCAGCAGGGGAACGGCACCCACAAGTGTCGCCGTCGCCAGGCCTTCGCCCAAAGAAACCCCAGCACAGACGTCGATCGAGATCTCAGGTCTCCACCAGACACCAGGACATCGCTGCCGGTCATCCAGAAGAAAACCTCGCTGGGGTCGACGCGCCGGCCACGCAAGCAGCCGCAAAGCTGCGCTAGCACCCCGCAAGACCACCTGCCGATCACCAACCTCCCGCCACCATGTACGTCCACCAACCGCCTGCCAAAGCCATGGCCGTCGCCGACCACCGCTACCGGCTGAGCTTCCGTCGCAGGCACTGCCACCCCCTGAAGGTACCGGATCTGGAGCATAGCCCCGGACCAACACCCCTGTGGACGCCATGGCCTCCGTCTTCATAACGATCGCCCTACGGTGGCAGTCGGAGGCGTGGGGGAGGGACAGCATAGACGAAGACCGCCCTCCAATGCCAACACGACCCCAGCCACCGCCACGACACGACCACCATCAAGAGGAGGCAGAGGGCGAGCAGAAGGGGAGGGAGACCCTCCGCCGCCCCCCACACTCGAAAGGGCAGCAGCCCCGCAACGCCCTGCCGACGAACCCCGCTGGAGAGGAGCATCCATCACCGGGTCCGGCAAGTCAGCAACACCGCCATGGCACCACAGACTCGCCAAAAACCATTTATTTTCAAGGTTTACGGTGGATGGATGTGAGAAGTTTAGTTTTGAGGATTGTGATTATGCTTCAGTCCTAGGTCATCCTGTGCTCGGAAAACAAGAGACAAGACTTCACTATGAAGGTGAACAAGCTGAAAGTTATTGCCACAAGACCAACACGAATTGGTGGATGAATCAAGTGAAGAACAAGTTAGTACCAGTACGCCTTCGATGGAGAGACTCGTTCAATGCCTGACGAAGTGATGGAAAAGCTCTCAGTTGAGTACAAGGGTGGTCCTGGCGGAGTACGTAGGTATGAAATGGTTTGAGCTTAGGAACCTGGAGTCGATGTAAAGTTGTTCCTGTGATCTAAGAGAGTCTTGCTGGGAGTTTTTGCTAGTTGGGGTTAGGCATCTTTTGGCACAAGTGGTGCTGTTTTTTGAGTTCTATGGACAGGATGCTGTAAAACGTTTAAACTTTTGCCTTTGCAATGCTAAGACAGGGTCCTCGGCCCTTAAACTCTGAAAAAAAAAGGTATGTAATCACCTCATTGCAGAGAAGGGTGAGCTATCTCCCTCCACCGATGGCCGTTCAAGAACAGCAAGAAGAGGTGGCCACTAGTATTTGCTCAAGCCTCAAGATATAGAATCGAACCAGCAACAAATTTGACTTTTTGCTAAACTCCTTGTGTTCTCGAACCCATTTGCGTGTGCCTTGTGGGTTTGGCTTCTCGTTATTGTCCTTTTTGAAAGCTGTGTTCTGTTCTTAACTGTGCCTGAACTCTATCGTACAACACTGCAAATCTCGCAGACCACTGCACCATCGGACAACAACCCAGATGCGGCCATGGTGAAGACCGAGGGCCTGCCAGCTGCCACGGACCTGCGGTGCTGGAGCGCCACCACGCCAGTGAACGGGTGCCTGCCGTAGTCCACATCGGAGAACTGGGGCCGTCTCGGCCGCGACCTTGGACCCCAACCACATCGCCTCTCGGAGAAATAGCAAGGAAGCTGGAGAAAGAGCGAGGCTGCGGGGAGGTTTGTGGCGAACAGATGGCGCGAAATACAGGCGGTAACCGCAACCTTCCCGAGCGAGCGCGCCATGACAATATGACCAAAACGTTTGGTCGTATTGTCATCATAGACCTGGCTTGTGAAGGACCTTCAATCATTTGGTTCTCGGCTTGTGAAGTCAATAACCATCAAATGATCAAACGTTTCAAAGAGGAGTCAGAAGAGATGGTAAGAAAGTTCCTAGCATCCAGATGCACTGTTTCTTAGCTTACGGCAAAAATTGTGCTTGAATCACATGGAGACAATTGCTTTCAACACCTACTAATCTGCAGTTACAAGCATTAACTTGCAACCTTTTGCTACAGGAGCTTTAAGATTACTTCTGTTGGTCCTCTGGCCTCCATCATATGGAATCAAACTAAGTTTGACCATATTCTTGGAGACTTGAGAGAGCGAGCATTGCTAGTATGTATAATCAGCCTGAAGTGCAAATCCTTTCTTTAAACAATCCATCTGTTAGAATCTCACCATGCACAAACATTTGTACAGCACATAGAAAGAATGTGATAGCAGCATGTAAGCAATCATACAAGTGACGTTACATTCTTGGATCACATAATCAAGCTGGTAACTTGATGACTCCAACTTTTACCATTGCTAACTGTAAATCCGATATTAAGTTTGAAAGAATTGACTGGCAATGACAGCGAAGAACCACAGGCACTCAAGAGCTTTGTGGTGCCGGCAGTTTCTCAACATGTGAATCGATCCATATGCATCATCTGGATAATCTACCTTCGTCTTCAAATGTGGATCGACAAAGCTTAGGGTTTCCTCCAAGTAGGTGTTCTTTTCATTACCTTCTAACACTGCCTTCCAGCCTTTATAACCTTGAAGAGCATCCAGAATTTGATTATAGGTCTTTATGTCAGTGGACTTCAGGTTTCCCCAGGTATCATACCAGGTCATGAATGGCTCAGTCCATTCTGGGTAGTCTAGCAGATAAACATGGTGTGGTATCAGATCTTCACACTCTTTTTTCCCTATCAAGAATAGCCATAGATTCATATCATGAGGAACCATTTTGTTCTGAAAGATCTGTCGCCTTACCATCTTTTTCAATCCTTGAATGTCAAGCTCCTCTCTGTCAGGATCGGACTCCTTTAATGCATCTGCATCTATTCCAGCAAATCTGACATTGAGTTGACTCTTTCCTTTATCAAGAACAAAGTTGTCCGTGCTGAACTGTCCGCATAGGGAATGTCCTGCTCTATTCAAACTCTTCAATAGAACATAAGCCTCCTTTATGGCAGCTTTAATTTCAGGATTAGTAGTGTTGCTATGATGACTTGGAAAGCTTCCAGGAGTAATAACACTGTTGACCAAAGTTTTCTTCATTGCCTGAACATAGACAGTCATGCTCATCCTTGTTGACCTATCTGCTTTGCACAGGAATAGCTGATGGTTACTCATGATAATTTCTTCTTCTTTTTCATCAAACATAGTGTTCTCTTCACTTTTTCTGATCTGAAATTTGTTCTTTCGCGACCATCAATCTGATCTGAGCAGCAAGGAGCCTATCAAGTGTCAAACGTTTAGAAGACAAGCTATTAGTATTAGCGTAAAAACCAAGGAGTAAAGTTTTGAGTAAACAACGATTACTTACATTTTCACTGTCAGGCATCTTATTGGTATCATAAGCTTGCTTAACCCAGCACTTGTTGATTATTTTCTTTTCATCTCTAAGCCATACATAAGCTTCACCAGTATCGGTGTCTTCTTCCTCAAGGCAGATATGGGTGCACGATTTGTAATGCATCGGAGATAGCACTGAGCCCCCCTTCTCTGTTATCCATTGGGCAATCTGTTTAAGCAAAGGAAATACTAGCATCAACCTACTGGTGAACTGAAATCCAGAATAAATTTAGGACATCCAAGATTGTTGCACAAGATCACCATCCTAGTGCGAATTGCTTGCGTTTAACTAATCTCTTTCCTAATATTATCCTAAGAACAGAGGAAGTTGGATTTCATCTGTATGAAAAAAGAACATAGCTGCAACGAAATTGAACGGATACCTCTTTTGTAAAATTTAACCATCCAGCTCACCTACTATATACTCGTCGTTTTGAAATGACTTGTAATTTGAACCGGAGAGAGTAGATAACTATTGCATTTAAAGCAAAAGTGACACAATATCATGCAACTCTCTAACAACGGAGTATAAAGGAGCAGTTTTCTGATGAATATGATCAGTTGTCAAAACAACAAGTAGGAAAATTACACAGTTTTCAGATGAGTGAGTAAGAATGTAAGATCATTTGTCAAAGGACATCAAAATCACTGCATGGTCACCCTCCATGTATCTACCACTACCAAACACTTGCTGATCCATTGATTCCATAGGGACAAACCAACATTCTCGTACGAACCATGCTGTATCCATTATATACTCAGGAAAAGGCATATGTCTCAAACAATAATCCCTTGTGCAATTACCTTCTCATCATATTGACTCTGTACCACTGAAGTGAACACAAACAATTAACCCAAAAACCAAATCCAAGGTATGCGACATGGTGAACTTTAAGGTGGACTCATGAATCAAGATTTTCTCATAAACTTTCAACCACGTTGTAAGTCAGCATTTCTTTTTGTAGTTGTGTTGTGTTGGAGTAAGAGAAACAATAGATAAGAAACCTGATCTCTTGACGGGGTGGAGTAGGCTACGAGCACGCGCATATTGGCAAAGATCCCTTTCTGGCCGCGCGTCTCGTCCGTGGGGACGCCACCACCTCCGGCTCTTCCGCTCGGGCTGCCTCCGCCACCTCCTCCGCGGCTGCTGCTTCCTAGGGTGCCGACATGAGTTCCCCGGACCGAATCCACGGGCTTGCCCTTGCCGCCGTTGCCACTGTACCCGGGGATCAGGTCCTCCAGGCCATTGACCCTGATTTGGAGCTCTCCGGGCGGCATGTTCTCTCGATCGCGTAAACCTAGGCGAGGGCCGCGAGGCTAGGGCGAGACCGTTGGAGCAGGGGTGGGCGGGGGGTTTCTTGTTCGAAATTTTGAGAAAGGTGCGGCGGCGGACGGTGACGTTTGGGGGGCGCTTATGGTCTGACTAGTCGCCGTGCACGTCGCCGACCCGAGCCCTACTGCCGCCGTTCATGGGCCTCGGCTGCTAACGTTAATGGGCCTCGGCTGCTACCGGGCATGGGCCGGCCTGCTCCGCATGGGAACTTGGCTAGTTCGGCTCTCGTGCTTGCTCGCGAGATCGCATCATCAAATGGGCTCTCGTGTTGATTCAAGGTCTCAAGAAGAGAAATTCGGTATTGGAATTGAAATGGAACGATGAAAACGAGGAAGGTGGGCCAAAGAGAACTCGCACTCATCTTAATAGTGGGCCGAGATTTATTCTTATCTGCAGCGTTCTGAATCCGCAGCCACGACAGTGGACAGCCACCTGAACGAGCAGCAATGCACGGGGACTTTGTATGAGCTTTTTGAAACGAATAGTTATAGAGACACCCTACGTCTAGTACTTGGCCACTTCAGGAACTCTTCCGCGTCTTTTTGACAACAAGCTAGCCCAACATTGAAGTAGGGATGAAACAGAAGCCTAGTGGAACACAGGAATTTCAAATCAATCGCGTAGGAATTTAACATAAATTAGTTCAACTTCATACAATTATACAGAAACATGGATTTTTCCCGTGTTCCAAAAAAAGCCCTGAAAAAAATCGACTGAGAGATTATTATATGGTAGCACACTAAAGCCAACTCTTCTGCTTCATCTAAAAAAAGTTATGCCGTTCCTATTTCAGAGAGATGTGAGATAGGCTACGGCCAAGATGTCATAAAGATGTCTCCAGAGACTCCGCCGTTTAAACTTGTTAACGATAGTGACGCATGTATGGCATGTCAATGTTGATGTTGAGAGATTTCCGTCAAGCTATCTTGTAAATAGGTTTATATTGTTTTTGTTTACTAGTCTTCAATTTTATTTGCTTCATGTCTACCACGAGGCTGAACTATAATAATGATTTGGTTGATTTTTAACACTATTTGATTAGAGTTATACACCATCTTCCCTGGATCGTTTCCACGGCTGATAGTTGATAAGCTGGTCTAATAAGATCTGTTTTTTCTAATATAAAAAGATTGATGCCAGATGTGAGTGTATAATGGAAGGATTCCTTTCATCGAGACGACGCTGAAATTCTAGAGCCCCTACTTGATGCCACACCGCCACAAACCATACCATCCTCAGCATGTACAACAGCCATGCAAGCTCAACGGCCGGCAACGGCAAAACCTGAAGCTAAACAAACACGACACGATCTCACGAAGCCTGGACCGGCGGTGGCATGGTGGCGATCTCGACCAGGGTCCTGTGCAGCGCCTGTGGCTTGGAGAAGAAGGGTGCGTGGTCCGCCCCCTTCAGCCGCAGCACCTTCTCCGGTGGGTTGGCACCGCACATGCTCTGCTGGAGAGGCAGAGGGATCGCGTTGTCCTCCGTGGTCTCCACGTAGAACCGCCGCACCGAGCCGTAGTTCTCGGCGGTGAGCACGAGCTTCTCCAGCACAGGGGCGAAGGGGATGGGCCTCATGGACACCGAGGCCAGCGACACGTCCTGCACAAGCACAAGGACAAGGTTGGGGGTGTCACAACTTTCAGAATTCAGAAGTACAGTAGGGTTCAGTGATGTGAATGGAGGTGGGAGGTGATTGTCAGTGACAGTAACACTGTAACAGTCTAACAGAGTACTCCAAAGTTCTAGTACCTTGGAAGGGCTCTGGTTGAACAACAGGTCTCTAAGCAGTGCCCTGTCGATGTTGATGGCGGTTGGAGGACGGTCCTTGCCGTTGGAGTAGACAAATTCCTGCGCCTTTTGGAGAGTACCGTTTGTGTCCATCTGGAGCGTAAGGACGGCATCAGGACATAATCATAGGAAGTCAAGGCTAATTTTGATGCCAGGCAAGGCAAAATTTAATGTTCTTGTCTTTTTTATGAGTTAATGCTAATTGTTCAACAAAATTAACAATGGGACAGGAGACCAACCTGCTGTTGGAACATGTCAAGGGCACTGCTTCCATTTTTCAGCATTGCTGCACAAAGGAAAACGGCCTTGGCAACTTTGGATGGGAACATCTCCATTGCGTAAGATACACAGACACCACCAAGATCATGAGCCACCAGAATTACCTGCATAATGTTAGAGGTATCTGATTGTTATATGTCTGTTACACGAAAAAACAATCACAAGCAGGGGTATTCACATCAGTCTAAACACCAGTACAAAAATCTCTTGAAAAGTTCCTATGATGCTTTGAAATATCAATATTGGCATTGCTAAAACTTATCTCAAAATTCTGGGAAAATATTGAGATGATGCATTGTAGTATACACAGAATATTTCTAGGAATTGTTTAAAGAGATACAGATCGACTTGACTGGCACACAACTACCTAAGTCACTGGTACATACATAATAATAATGTCATTCACAAGAATCAAATCATAACTAAAGTTAGGTGACTGCATCATAATCTGGGACCACTTCAGTTTGGGATTTGAGAATTAGTTATGATGATTCTTGTCATGACTGTGATCTTTAACTAAAGAAAAAGTCTACAGAATTTAGCACTTACAAAATTGCAGAATTTCAGGCGTGTACTTTATCTATGGTTTTTTCTACTTCAGTATTTGTATACATGGGGTGATCAAATGTAACACAAATGAAAATCTTACCACCCCAAAAGAGTAAAGTCCAACCCAAGTCCATTGACATTTAGATTAACACTTCACTCACAGTTTTCATGCTGATACATTAGCTACTTTTACCTACAATGCACGAAATGGAAGAAGATACCATTGGCGACCCACAAGATGCCTGCAACTTACCATGCTTATGCAGAAATGTAGAATACAAATTTTTGCAGGAACAAAGTATTATTTTGCCATTACAGAACTCTCAGCTAATGATAATTTAGTTGCTTCCATCCCAGTTTGTATTATTATAAGATTTTTAAGGACTACAGTCAAAGCATGAAAGCGGGTAAATTATCAAACATCATGCACAGTGCCATCATGCACAGTGCCATCATGCACAGTGCCACAATAGTCAATGGATACTACAATATCCCAAATGGAATGTAACTTTCTAAATATCCTAAGTATATATATGGAAAGAGAGGTAACCTTTTCAGCAGCGCCTAAGCCTTTAAGGTAAGACGTAAGTGGTTCAGCATACTCTGAAAGGCTGCTAATCTTGTTTGTGTCGTAAGAATGAATCCCTGAGCCTGTTAAGTCGATGGCGTTAACTTTGAACCCACTATCTTCGAGAAGTGATATAGTCTTGTACCAACACCAAGCGCCAAATCCACCTCCATGAACAAGAACAATGATATTGGTTTCCAAATCCTTAGTATTAAAATCCTGTTTGAGAAATGAACCATAAGTAAAAAAAAATTGCGGTTATATAATCCCAGTAACGCGAGATTTGTCAAACACTCAAACATGCACACAATATACTGAGTCAGAAACGTGGAGATGATTGTTTGCTGATAAGAAGGAAAAGACAGAGCGCCATCTAATTGTCAAATACCATGCTGATTCTGTACAACCTTTCAAAGTTTCCAACAAATTTAGCATACCAGCATCTGCATTCCGTAGCTGACAAATGACTTTGAAAATTTCAAACACAAACCTCCCAATCCCAATCATCATCGGTTTCCTTCATGGTCGTTATCCTCTTATTAGTCAACACCACTGTTATAGTAATTAGAAATGCCAGTATATACCTATTACTCAAGACAAATTAGTAGCCACGCCGGCTGCCCATCCCATTCATGGCCAGGGCAAACCTGGGAACGACATATCTTGCGTCGATACTGAAACAATTTGAAGTAAACAATATCCAGATCCCCCACCACTGCACAAGTCGGGATCTCCTAGGCTCTCCTTTGTCCTTTCTCGAGAGCAACGAACACACAAGCCAATCTGATCTCGCCAGAGCTAGAAACAACAATCAATCAGTTTCTACAGCCTCTATGCATAAGAGCTTCTGAACAAAACCAATGTACGACCAACCGCTATCAGTCAACAACTGAAGCTTCCCCACTTCCTCTAAATTTGGACCAAATCAATGCTTGGTCGTTGTGAGATAGCTACCTGTTCACACTTCTCTCAAGAGTACTCATCAACTACAGATGATAAGTCAGGTCTTAGTCTATGTTGAATATCAGGAATGCGTGTGTCGCCGCAGAAAACGATACCATCAACTTTCAAGAGATGGACGCAACCACATGCACTGAACCGGTTTGAATCTGCAGGTGTCCCGATTTGAACGGTCTCGCTCACATATAGCCGCCCGGTCCTACACTGGACACCGTCACAACGACTGCGAAATGCAATTGCCAAATTGCCTGCCTAGTTTTTACAGAAGCCAATTCCAAGAAACAAATCAGGAGTATTCGTCCACGAAGCAGCATCGAATTAAACTGCAAATTGGCCGGGCAACGGGATTGCCATGATGTCAATACAATAAATCAGAAAAAAAAACGAGAAGAATCTGAATTACCAAAGGTCATGCCTTTCTGGAACTGAGTCAAATGAATCGAGAAAACATGACAGGAATCTAAAATTCATCGAAAGAACGTAACAAGGAACGTAATAACGAGAGAACCGAGTAGGGGAGGGGATCCCAATCCCATAGATCATACAGCCTCTGCCTTCCTTACATTCGACGCTAGGACAGCTAATTGCAGTGGAAACTCGCAGAAAAGAAGGCATGAAGTCAAACGAGATGGCACAAGAATTCAACACGGCGGACGCGGCGGCACGCACACCAATGACAAACGCAAGCAAGCTAATGGAGGAATTCGGAGTAGTATGGCAGGATTCTCACCTTGGCGAGGAGCTGCTGGGGCTGGAGCTCGGGGTCCGCGAGCGACCTGGGGCGCGTGCTGCAGCTCCGGGGCAGCGGCGGGCCCTGGCTCTGGCGCTTGGCCGCGTACCGCACCGACGCGGACCGATCGAACGCCCCGAGGTCCAGGCCACCGGCGGCGCCCCCCCTCTGCCCCAGCACGAGCGCCGCCGCCGCGGCCAGCGCCTCCTCGTCTATGGACACGGAGGAGGCCTTGGCGGAATCCCTCCCGCCGCCGCCGCGGCTGCGGGAAGAGGTGGAGGAGCGCCGCTTCGCCTGCGGCGGCGGGGACCGGTTCCCCGACGGGCAGGGGTCCGAGAGGCAGGACATCAGCGACCCCATCGGGCCGAGCCGGGTAGCCTCGGAGCTAGAAAAAAAAAATCTTTGCTTTGGCTGCTCCGGCGCTGCTGCCGCCTTGATTCAGGGGAGCTTGACGCCGGAGGGGAAAGAAGAGGCGGCGGGCGCGGCAGAAATGGCAGAAAATTTATACTTCTTCTGGTACCGCCACTTTTGCACATAAGGGGCTCCTTGTTCAAGGAATTTCGTTTCAGGCTACGAGTAGCAGTAGCCTTTATGGATGTCTGTTGAAAGTGTCGTGTTCAGGTTGAATATATGAAAAATTCATGGGCGCATCATTTTTTGACCATTTGTACCACGGAATTGACATTTGGAACCGCGAGTCATTATCCATCACTCCTTGTGTATTAGCACTAATTTGATCGAGGATGTTGTTGATGGTGTTTTTCGGTGATTGGTGTTTGTCTTATGGTTGTTTTTATGAGCTAAAATTTAAAGCCATGAGATAACTATTCTATCGGATAGGAGATTAACCGAAAAGTTCTAATTCTCGATAGTATTCTACACAAGACCAGAACGGGAAGCAAATCAAGCAAGGTCGCGTCCAGAGCTCCAGACCGATCGGTTTAACTTCGTTCTTGTTTCGACATTGACGTTTGCATACGTGCATGGCGAGACGAGGCAGAGAAAAGCCATCACCTGAACTCCTCCGTAGCGCCAAAATGCGATCGGGATATATAGTTTGGTTGTTTGGTTAACAGCAGCAGCCATCAATAGCAACTTAGTAGCAAGCATTTTCTTGGTTCCGAAAATTTTCCAAGGTCTGCTGCTCTGGCCTAAGAAATGCACGCTGGCATCTTGACGAAAAGAAGAAAACGTGCTACTGCGCCAGAACGTGAACGTCCGATACGGAGAGGGACAGGCGCTCGCACTGTTGCCGCGGCCAACGTCTCTGAGCCATGACCTGTCGCTTTGCTTCTTCTTTGCCGTGGCATTCTTGATGGCTCCAACTCGGGGGGCTGCCTCGTGTTGAGTGAATGCAGTAACGAACGCGGTGCGAAGTGCTGCCAGTGGCAGTGCCGGCGCAGATCCCATGACCATGAGACACGGCAGGCACGACAAGACGTCGTACCCCGGGGTCACCGCTGTGCTCCGAGTACCGTCCTGACGCCATTGAAATGTTGCCGGAGCCGGGGCTAGCACTAGCACGGTGTCCTCTCGCTGCTTGTCCTCGCCACAAAGGCCTAGCAAGCAGATGCAGCCAAAGCCATGCAGCTCTTGCCGTCCTAGCAGGCATTCACTCACGGTCACGAACTCGTCCTCCAACGATTCTTAGAACGAGCAAGGTCTCAGGTCAGGTCAGCGACGGCGTCACTCTGCTCACTACTACGAGTCACTTCTAGCTCTAATTCCTGAAGCAACTTTGGCCGCATGTTGTGTGCCGTTCTGGTGTTTTAGGCCTTATTTAGATTCTCAAATTCACCTCTAAATTTTACTATGTAGAATTCCTATTCTTCATCATATCAAAATGTCGGCAAATGCATGGAGTACTAAATGTAGATGAAATTAAAAACTAATTGCACAGTTTTATTGTACTTTACGAGACGAATATTTTAAGCCTAATTAATCAATATTTAAATAATTATTAGCAAATAAAAACAAAAGTGCTACAGTGCACAGCACTGTTCAAACCACCGAATCGGCCGGCCGATTCGGGAATCTAAACGAGGCCTTAGTTCTTATTTTCCTGTACTGTTATTTGCTGCCCTCAGGCATATGTTCCCTGGGCGTTCATGTGTCTGAGGGCTCTTATAGCTGCCGTAGATCTGCTTTACTGTTTCAGACCTAAAATTTCTATAACTTCGTTGCCTTGGTAATGAAATTCGGGTTACCGTTGTGGAAAAAAAGATCAGTGACGGCGTGCGCCGGCGGGCGGCGCCGAGAAGTCGACGGAGTAGAAAATTGTGGCCGATGACTGACTGACCGAGCACAGCAGAACCAGCCAATTCCTGTCACGGGAAAGAACAAGCACAAAGACGGCGTCGGCCGTGATGGCCATTCCTGGCGCAGGCAGCGGCAGGAACCCGCCAAATGGCTCGCGCAGTCGCGCACAGACAGACAGGACGCGCCGCAGTCGCGCACAGATAGACAGGACGCGCGCGCGCGTCATGCTCATGGAGTCATGGGGATGCTTCCCTTCCATGCCACAGTCCAACTCACTAGGGAAAATACTGGTAATATAGTATTTTGACCAGGCAGTTGTTAGTAGGGAACTCAAGATACTTGACTTCGAATTATGCTAGAGTTGTAACGGACGCAGTGTTCTTTATGACGACCAAATGAACACCTATGCGCGTCGGATCAGTGTGTGGATGTCCTGTGAGCCCATGATGTCCTCGCGCCCATTGAATATGGCCAATTTTGCCATGGGATCCACGGCGATACGGCTCACGCGGCCACCGGTGACGCTCCTCCCTGTCTCTTTGCTTCCTCTTCGGGTTGTTGGGACTGGCCGGGATCCTGATTACGGAAAAGGATCACATATATAAACTAGTGCAAAAGCTCCCAACTCCTATCCCATCGGGGGCTCCACCTCCTCCTCCTCCAGCGATAGCTATAGCCTTGCGTAGTTGCACGCACGCACGTCAAGATATGGTTTAGATTGTGAAAAAATTTCAATAGGATAAATAGTAACTTTTTTATTTTATTTGATAAATATTATCTAATTATGAACCAATTAGGTTTAAAAGATTCATCTCGTGATTTTAAACTAAACTGTATAATTAGTTATTTTTTTATCTATATTTAATGTTCTATATATGAGTCCAAAAATTAATGTGATGGAGAGAGAGTGAAAAAATTTGGCAATCTAAACAAGGCGTTAATAAGGTTTCGAGGTCATCTTGTCAATGCCTTTGGCGGCTTGGCGCCACGCCACGCACCAACCGCGCGGAACAACCGAAAGAATAAGCACATGCCAGCCGCCGATCGCCGTCGTCGTGCTTCCGTCGTGGATTCCGATCATCATCAGTAGCTGCGCGGCTCGTCGTGTTTCGGATCAACCGCTGTGGAAATGAAAATACAGGGAGTGGCGTCGTGGTTCAGTAAAGTCAGTAACTTATCGTTTCAGTTTCAGATATGTGTGTGGGAGATTCAACTACGGCAGGGCACCACTCTCCATGTGTGAAGTGGTTTCCTGTCATCGTCACGGGTTCTCCTTCAGTCGGCCTGATGTCTTTTTCTGAGCTCAAATCCATGGACAAGTTTTCAACCAAAAGATGAAAAGCATTTAGCTTCTGAAGATATGCATTTTTTACCCTTTCTGACGAACAACACAGAGAAAAAGGTTAGGTAAGGGCACCGAATTGGGATCGATGGTTCCTCGTTCCCCAACTAAAATTAAAAGACTGTTGGGCTGATAACTACAAGTGCTCAGCATGACTGGCTCGCACGTTACTGTAGTAGATAGCACAAATGGGGCACTTCTTTTAATAAGATTTTGAGTTTTCTGGCACCCAGATGCAGACGTGTGGTAAGGATTAGGATATATATGCTTGTCACTTGTCAGTCATGGGCTTATTGTGCTTTCCAAACTGCATGTCAGCATTGAGAACTTAATTGGGTGGTCCATTTGTCCAATCACTAAGCAACCATAATAGTGCATACTTGTGACTGGCACTTGTCAACAAAGCTTCAGCCGAGAACGCCAAGAATGATGCAACCTGTTACCAGCTGCAGTTTTACTAGAATATCCACGTATTTTCTTCACAGTTGCCAACATGAACACATCAAGATCTTTCTTATGTCAACTTTGTTGACAAGCAGCACACAAAAATAGCAACACTAAAGGTGGATTTTTATCTGATTTACTAATATTGGGACAGATCAATTCACATCTGATCTCCAACAGCTTGCACACTCACATGTTACCCACCAAAAGCTGAACCGGAAGTTTCTTCAGGACCATCCTTTTGGAATGTGAGGAGAGAGAGAGAGAGAGAGAAGAGAAAAACAGAGATCAGGCAGAGATGAGGAGCATCATTGTTCACTTCCGATCCCATGGCATCAGATCAGAGCCACCCAAAAATATCATGAATCACATGAGACTCCGTGTACGGTTTATATCTTTCCCTACCCTTTTTTAGCTTCATCACAAAAGAAGCAGGGATATGGCCCCTCATGACTAATCATAGAACAGCATCATCTGAACACCGTGAGGGTGCTTCCACTGCAGAGTCATCATTTCCTCATGAGCTTCTGGAGTGCAGGCTATGGCTCCAAGAGATTCTGCTGCTCCAACGCTGCAAGCAAATAGCAACACACTATCGTATTATTGTTATGGGTGGTGTGTTGATCCTGTAGGTCAGCTTGTGAGATACAGTAGCAGATAAAAGTCAAGTAAGATTACTGGAACTTGACTACAAGCTCAACTGTCTGAAGAAGCGAGAATTGTTTCCAGTGTGGCTCATCAGAAAGATGTGTGATCATGGCCCATGCATATACCATTAAATGTTCGAAGTTGAAACAGGAGCGTCAGTCACCTCACCTAGGCTGTCTGAAACTGGCTGGAAGCAATGGTTGATTGATTTTTCTTCCTGTAAAGAACGTTAAGATATGCTAGTTATACTTAAAGAACATAAGCATTCCAGGACAGGCGTTGGGACTTGGGACCAGCGCGGGTCAGTTCATCACCGACTGAAGTCTGGAGCAAACGGATCAACACCTGAGACTGCTGAAGAATTCCTTGTCTTTGCTGTCCTAGCTAGCGAACATTGTTTCCGGTGGCTCATCAGAAAGATGTGTGATCATGGCCCATGCATATGCCATACATGTTCAAAGTTGAAGCAGGAGCGTGAGTCACCTAGGCTGTCTGAAACTAATTGAAAACAATGGTTGATTGATTCTTGCCATAAAGAAGAACCTTAAGATATGCTAGTTATATTATACTTAAAGCACATAAGCATTCCAGGACAGGCGTTGGGACTTGGGACCAGCAGGGGTCAGTCAGTTCATCACGGACTGAAGTCTCAAGTCTGGTGCAGACGGATTCAAACCTGCGACTGCGAGCTACGTGAGTTGGTGTACGTCCTTCAGTGCACACAGGCATCTTGTTCTTCATCAAACTGAAAGCAACTTGACTGAAGATCATGTGGTGGTTGAACTGCTGACCAGCAGTATAGACCTGTGAATGCAAGCAAATACAGAAATACTATACCTGCTGAAGCTTCTAACTGTCCTTTGCATTCTTCAGAGTAAAGAGTGAGGATAGAGACGAGCAGCTAAGCTGATCAGGTTAAATAACCAATAGACGTGCATCTACTTCACATGATCCCCAACAAATAAAACAAGTACGAGACCTCAAGGTCCCCAGCCACCTGAACGAGCGGTTTGTGGTCCAGGAATGCGTGTGTGCAACGCTTGGATGAACTGCATCTGCAAGCGTGCGTGCAGCAACCATACAATCATGTGCGCAGAAAGGCACCGATGGATCAATCGATCAGGAGGCTTTTGCACTGTAAAATGCTTCTGGTTGCCGACGATTCGCATCAAGTTCTTTTAGAGCAGAAATCGCACACATGTGACAAGTGGGTCGTTGGGGGGCAGCAGCTGAGTTGAGTCCCATCTACCAACAGCCCATTAATTTTTTTTTGACAGCCACAGCCCATTAAATTTAAAAGTTTATTAAGCTACTGAAGAATGGTGAGAACAGTACTCCATATGAGCGGATTTTTTTTTCACTTCTCCTATTTTAAAGTCGCCTGTTTTTGTTGTCTCGTCTCAGGCGATACGCAGACAACGATTTATTCTATCGCTGATTTTAAATTCACCCCTAGCACTCTAGCAGACAACGATTTATTCTATCGCTGATTTGCTGTGCGCCGGTAGATTAAGGGCCAGTAACCGTCGCCTGAGACAAGACCGTATTTCAGTCGATCTGCAATTTAGCAATTTGAGGAATTGTAGCCTAATTGAGTTGTCAAAGAAAAACACTCCTGGCACAACGCCCTGGGCCGTGGCGACGGAGACTTGGATAAGACTTTTCGTGGGCCGCTTTTTCGGGAACCTGGACCAGACGCGGCGGTCCATTTACGAATGCCGCCCACACTCTAGCCCGTTATTCTGCTATATCTGCCTCCAGGGCCCAGGAGCTCCATCGACGCCACATCTCAGGTCCACTGTCCAGGGTACAAGAATTTTTTTTATTTTTAATTTTTTTAAAAAAATTTACACTTTTAATTTTTTGTTTCGAAATATGACAGAACTAGTCGCCCACAGTGGGTGTTTTTTAAAAAAAGCCCACTGTGTGGACGTTATATGTGATGTGGCACAGGGCCGGCGGCCGCCGGTGCCGGCTTTTGCGGGCGGCCCCCTGGCGCCCAAAAAACGCCCGTGGCGAGGGGGCCGCCTGCAAAAGTGCGCGCTGTTTTGCGGGCGGGCCTCGGAGCAGGGCGTTTTTTGGGCTCCGCCTAGATATACCCAGCCCCCCTCTTCAGATTTTCATTATATTCACTAAATTTTTCAGAAAAAAAGAAAGAGGAGAGGAGGGAGGGGAAGGAAGTAAACGGCGAAGCCCTGTCAGTTTAAGACCTCGGCTTTTAGGTAAGTTTCTCATACATTAAAGTCTGTTGCTATGCATTAGTAAAATATAATGTGCACTAGAGTTGTTTAGTTTTTAGTTGACTCTGGGTAGATCTGTGAGTAGTATGTATATTAGATCTATAAATAATGATGTTAGAGCATTGCAGTTCATGTTAGAAATAATGATGTTTCTTCTATACTTTAAACAATGGATTGCATGATTTAAAATGTGACAAATATCGTATTTTCTCTAAATACATATATTTAGGGTTTAGGAATAATGATGTTTATGCTATGCTTTAAACAATGGATTGTATGATTTGAAATATGACGAATATCGTATTTTCTCTGAATAGATATGTTTAGGGTTTAGGGTTTAGGGTGTAGGGTTTAGAAATAATGATGTTTATGCTATACTTTAAACAATGGATTGCATGATTTGAAATGTGACGAATATCGTATTTTCTCTGAATAGTGGTTACCCCCAAGCCTCCTGTGTTGTACAAATATGGTGTCGAAGCGCAGTATGGCCTACTACCATCGGAGCTTGGAATAGGCTATTGGTGCGGTCATATGGTTGATTACGATAAGGTCCTTTTGTTCCACTTGTTGCTCACTTGATATCTAAACTTTTTGTATTTGCTGACTTTAAATTATTCCGTTCGATCACAGAGCCTTAGGAAATGCAAGTGGGAGGTTTTTTCCCATGGTGAAGACCGCAGGGAATACATGGATACACTGAAGCAAAAGCAACTAATGGACCCGAAGTTCAGGTCTGGTACTCAGCTTGTGGACAACTACATTAAGATGCGGAAGCGAGCGCAGGTTGACTATGCTCGATGATTGTGTGTCCAAACCCCAAGTGCTGCTCGGTGGAAGAAAGACTATGATGCATAGAAAAAGAAGAGAGAAGAGGAAGCATCCTTGCATGCGAGGGAGAAGATGAAGGAGGCCGAAAAGAGGAGTGCTGATGCGAAGATGAAGCAGAAGATGGCGGAGGCGGAGATGCCGATGAACGACGAGGACGAGGAGCATGATGAAGCATTCACCCAAGCCCTCGATGACTTGGAGGCCGCTTACTACAAAAAAAAGGAAGAAGAGGAGTATGATGAAGCGTTCACCCAAGCCCTCGATGACTTGGAGGCCGCTTACTACAAAAAAAAAGAAAGAAGAGGCCAACGCAGCTGAGCGTAGCCGTACCAATGAGTTTGTGGGAGAGGATAGTGGTTCTGAAGATGAAGACTTGCTTCCTGGTTATGTTTCAGATTATTAGGGCCGTTTTGTTAGATGAATTCGGATTAGTAGCTCATCGCCCTAGCGGACCTATAATTTTATTGTAATGAACTGTTGCCGTGACTTTCAGCTGTGCTGTAATGGACCACTATTACGGATGTAATGCAAGCATGTAAGGGTTTAGGGTTTAGGGTATAGGGTTTAGGGTTTAGTTTTTAGGGTTTAGGGATTAGGGTTTAGGGTTTAGGGTTTAGGGTTTAGGGTCTAGGGTTTAGGGTTTAAGGTTTAGGGTTTTTAGGGTTTAGGGTTTTTAGGGTTTAGGGTTTAGGGTTTAGGGTTTAGGTTTTAGGGTTTTTAGGGTTTAGGGTTTAGGGTTTAGGGTTTTTAGGGTTTAGGGTTTAGGGTTTTTAGGGTTTAGGGTTTAGGGTTTAGGGTTCATGGCCAAGGGCAAGATGTTACAATCCGAGTTATTTTGGAATGTATTGGTTGTGTTCGAAAGGGTACGAATAAAGAACCGACGGGGATTTCTAGATATAGTACTCAAAAGAATCATCACAATACGCCAGGGCCCCGACGGAAAACGAAGAATATAACAAAAGGTAAATTTTGACAAAAGAAAACTGCGTATCATACATCAAGACTGTAATTACATCATACACGGTACTACTGTCCCCGAGCCTGTCCCTGCCCCTGCCCCCTACCCCTCTTCGGCCTCCTCGGTTGCACGTGCCCCGACGAGTTGGTGTGGCGATCCGGTGGAACACCTCGAGTCGCACGGACGTGCTACACTGGAGTCATCTGTGATAACTCCTGCGTGTAGGGCGAAGGTGCTCCTGCAAGCTGTGAAGGGCCGATCTCGACCTCCTCATCGTTGATCGGTGCGTCAGTGGGGGGTCATTAGGTAGTCGGTAGGTCCGCGACGAGGTGCTGGCTCCCTGGGCCGACGTCGAAGCTGCTCCCTGCGCGGAGGTACCCACTCCATGGGGCGAAGGCCAGACTCCCCAGGCTGCTCTCTGAGAGGAGGTACCCACTCCATGGGGTGAAGGCCAGGCTCCCCAGGCTGCTCCCTGAGCGGAGGAACCCTCACCATGGGCCGACGCGCTGGGTGGAGCATGAGTGAAGTGCATGGATGCCTCTGCTCCGTGCACCGAGGTCCCCGCTCCGGAGGAACGAAGGTACAGCGTAGAGAACGCTGTGAAAGGTGTCATCGTAAGTCACACAGTCATCCAGATTAGAAAAACATAGGTAGACGAGGTGGGGTACACGGAGTTACCTCTGGTTTGGGGTGCAGGAGGACGTGCTGTGGGTGCCAGTGCAGGAATTCGAGGCGCTGCGTCGGAGGTCTGACAAGTCAGAGCCCTCAGCACGGATCTAAGCATCGTACGCATCCGCGTGTACGAGGTGCGCTGCTCGTCCACTGTCAACGCCAAGCCACCCTCCAAGCGGCGGCACACGGAGTCAACCTCCGTGTAAAGTAGTTGCGCACCGTTGACTTAATTTTAGTTTTAAGTTAGATGAAAGATATACGTAATGAACTACTGATATATATGAGAGATTCAAGTACTCACGGCGCGGAAGTAATCCTGATCACGGTGCGCAGGGTAAGCGTCACCCACGGCGGCGACATGTGGCTGCTGCTCCGGAGGAACGAAGGTGACACATGTCCGGGTACGAGGCTGGTACCACCGGAGGTAGTTCATGTACGAGTCCTCGGTGTGGGGGCGGTACTCCTCAACGACGTCCTCTATGGCAAGCAACCAGTCGTCCACGTATGGCTGCAGATGTGGAACCCATAAGTTGCCGCTGACCTGTCCCCTCCGAGTCAGCCTGAACATAAATTTGAGTAAGACATGTCTATTACGATTAATTTTTCAAAGTCAGTTGTTAGTAGTACTTACCTGTGAGCATCTGCAGGGACGGTACGGATGATAGGGGCGGGGGACGGCTGCATGAGACCAAACTGGCACAAAACACGCCCTGGGCAGTGCGGTTCGATGAATATGTCGAACACCATCGGTCGGAGCGTCAGCCCGAAGGCCTGGTCATGTGTGCACAACGTGGACAGCCCAAGGGGAGCTCGTGTGTGGATAGCCTCCTGGCTGTAAGGCTCCCAGATCACGTCGGTCAGCTGTATCCTGTCGAACTCCAGCATAAACTCGTTGTACGACCGCGTGACCTACACATGTGCCCATCGTCGCTGAAATACAACAATCAATAGGTTAGAAGGTACGATATGAATTAACTATATACGTCAGCTAGGAACATGAACCTGACGACGACACCAGACTGTACCCATGGTGGGGAAGTCCTCGGGCGGATGCTGCAAGTACAGGTCGTCCTCGTAGGCGGTGTGATCCACCACAGGTCGACCAATCGTGAACCGTTCAGCTGCCCATAGCTGTAGAAGAAGGGGCAACCAGTAAGCAAAGAACCTGTTTCTATCTTGGTACACGCTTCGCAAAGCCCCCTGTACGTCGCCGCCAGTACTGCGGATCCCCAGCTCCACTGTGGCACTGCTCCCTCGTCAGCATCAGCGATCGCGCGCGCGTAGGAGATCATGACCTTGTCGACGGCATGTCCCGCGCTGCTGGTGAACATGACCCAGCCAAAAAGCCACAACAAGTAGGCCTCTAAGCTCTGTCGCATAGAGTACACGTCAGCCTCTAGGTGTAGCTGATCGGACTGAAAAAGATACAGTTAATAAAGTTGAGTAGAACTGCAAATTGATAAAATTCTTTTTAAATAGGCCTTACGGTAAACTGCATGAGCCACTGCTGCGACGGGCCCATGGTCGTGTACGGAGGGAGGCTGCTCATAGCTGGAAGTGCAGGGTGATGCTGCATGTGGCCGAAGCGGGCCATAATGTCGTCTCGCCAATCATGAAGTCCGTCGACTAGCCCGACGGCATCGCCAGCGAGGGGAAGGCCAAGCAAGAACGCAACGTCCTGAAGCATCGGTGCGACCTCCCCGCATTGCAGGTGGAACATGTGTTTCTCCGGCCTCCATCGGTTGACCAGGGCTACTAGAAGAGACCTATCAAAACTCCACCTCCTCGTCTCATCAGCCTCAGCAGCTCGAGCCTCCATAAGGCGACACAACGGGAGGAGGCCTGCCTCACGTAACCTGCACATAAAAATTATATGTTATTAACAAGCCATGTGTACTTAATTGGGAGACCTCGAAGAGTCAACGGATACCTGGAACAGAACCGAGGGTCCACTAAAAGTAGACGTCTGGACGGTCGTGGTCGAAGTATGGGCAGAGTGACGTTCTGCACCGCATTACGGTACGAACGGTGGTGCAGATCGATCCCTCGATCTAGCAGCTCTGGTGTGTCGTTCGCCATCCCTTCATGACATTATCACAGTTAACACATATGACACATGTAAACAGAAAGCGAAAAAGTATACAACAATAAATTTAAGGTACAATAAGAAATGATCGAATTTGAAACATAAAGAATGCACGTATAACATGTAACTAAAATATATTCAAATACAAGACAGAGATTAAGAACATCACAGAACATTACATCCGCAAGATAGGTTGAAACAACAAGTTTGTTCACTTCAGTTACAACAAAGCAAAAACCGTACATTACATAATCTTAACCAAGCTTACTATACATCATTACACGACCGAACCACGAGGCACGCGTGCACGCCTTGGCCTGGTGGGCCTAGAAGTTGTCCCTTCCCCTGTTGGCGGGGTACCATCCAATCTGGATCCTGATGGCGGGGCTTCTGCTGTTGTGGGCATGTCTGAGTCCTTCGGGCACTTCTTGTAAGTATGTCCCTCCTTGTTGTATTTGCTGCAACGTTTGTACCTTCCACCTGCTTCGGACTCATCCATGGCGTTTCGAATACGTCTTGTCTTTCGATGCCCAGCCTTGCGGTACTGTACCTGTAAAATTCCCCGCTATGCCAAAACCATAAATTTCATGTGACCATGTATGCAATATGGCTTCCTTGGTGAAATAGGGAGATACAAAAGTACGATCAAGTATTCCACACTCTGAGCTCGCTGCAATAACATGGGAACATGGTTTGTGGTAGAGTCTTGGCTTGTGGCACGTGCATACGTAATACCCATCCTCCTTAAGTATGCATTCTTCCACAACTCTTGTTCTATATATTCCACGCTTGGCCCTATCAGCACACAAGATTTCAAATCGGTGCTCTCTAGTACCTTGAGTTATAACTCTATGCTCCTTTGCCTTCTTACGTTTTTCCTCCAGATAATTTATCAACATATGTCCAAAGAAAATACCTCGCACTTGCATTGATAGGGCAGCGACTTGGTACCGGTCTCTGAAATATCTGCATGTTTCATGTAGGATGAACTCAACAATGGCAACCAGGGGAAGGTCTCTAACACCACGCATCACCCAGTTGTAAACTTCGGCCAAATTAGTTGTCATAATGCCGAATCGCGCTCCGCCGACATCATGCAGCAAAGATCACTTCTCCTTAGGCTCATTCTCTATTCATACGAAAATTTTCTCACAGCAGATGCCGATCTCCTTCTGATGTTTGGACCATCTGTGGGCAGCGGTCCTAAGGCCTCTGGACCATCCTCACCAACAGGTGCTGATCGGCTTGAGTGCTCTTCCCTTTGCTTCATTGTGAGCTCGTCTAACCTCCTCCAAAGCTCGTTGAATTTTTTCTCTTGATTCTGTCCGCACAGCCTCTTGAATAGATCCATCAAGATCTTGCCCTTAAACTGCTTGTAAAAATTAGCACCCATGTGACGCATACACCACCTATTTTGAACATCTGGCCAATCTTTACCATATCCCATCTCTGCATCACCGTTCTTCAGATATTCAATTGCCCGAAGAAGGCCAGCGTGACGGTCATGAATTAGGCATACACCAGGCCTCATACCAACAATGCTAACCTTCACCTGCTTGAGAAACCAGTACCAACTATCGGTATTCTCGCTCTCCACAAAAGCGAATGCCAGTGGTAGAACTTGATTGTTCTCATCCATGGCAATTGCTGTTAGTATCTGACCTCTGTATTTACCTGTCAGAAATGTCCCGTCAATACAGAGTATTGGACGACAATGCACAAATGCCCTGATGCAAGCACCTAGTGCAAAGAAAGCACGTTGCAAGACCAATACTGCACGGTCATTCTCCATGGTTAGGTATGTTATAAGATCTGTACATGTCCCTGGATTTCTGGCAGCTATGTATTGAAGAAGAGATGGTAAATTATCATATGAGGCTTTGAATATGCCAAATCTCATCTCGATAATCTTCTATTTTGCCCTCCACACCTTAGCATATGAAATGGTGTATTTAATTTATCTTTGATATGCCTTATTATTGACCTTGGCTCGTATCCCAAATTATGCACAACATCTGAATACATCTCTGCAGCAATAAATGCAGATGTCATGTTTCTGTGGTACTTCTCTACACCTTCCAAGTGACAGTTGTGCTCAGTGACTATTGACACTTTCCAATAATCCTTCCACTTTCCCTTGAATGCATGCACCCTCTACGGACAACCATCGCTGGATCTCATGCTTAACTTCATATACACACTTTGTGGACTTTGCTACCCAGAACTCCCTCTGCAGTGATACAGCCCAATGCTTGACTGCCTCTATCAATTCTTCCTTCTCTGCGTACATCACTCCCTCGATTACCTCATTCTCCTTATACTCCCATGGAACATGGTATCCCTCTGAAATAGCAAGTCCAGAGAAGTCTTCATTAGACCATTGTCACGGATTCACATTGCATCCTTCCTCATCAGAAGATTCATCACCCTCCACTTCCTCATTCGCCGCATCTTCGTTTTTCATTGCCTGAACAATGGAGTTGATCCTCTCGCCCTCATCTGCCAAGCCTCTTAGCTCACTGGCTTCTCCTTCTCTTTCTGGTTCCCGCACATCCTGTCCCTGTTCTTCTCCTTGCTGAGCACGGTCGTTTCCCTCTTCCATTTTAGCATCAGTCCAACCATGCTTGTACCCTCTACATCTTGCAAGGTTGCATTGTCTTTATCGTGCACCTCCATGAAAATGTTGGGTTCCCAGCCCCGCTGCAATGCATTTTCTACGTACCATTTTCATGTTTCGGTGAAATCTACCGACATCAATTCCGAGAAGCATTCTTCGTTGCCACGGTTGACTACTACATTTACTTTTATTGTGTTAACCTCTGTGTTGATATGAAATGCCCTCATTAACCAGTTACACACTGATCGAAAATTTCTTTCCGCTGGCCTATCTATCCTCTTTAGTGTTGACCCAAATTCACACAGATCTATACCATACGGGCCATATCTGACAGTGCCACTACCATGGAACAACCGAAACATCACTTTGGTTGACATATCTATTCAGAGAAAATACGATATTCGTCACATTTCAAATCATGCAATCCATTGTTTAAAGCATAGCATAAACATCATTATTCCTAAACCCCACACCCTAAACCTAAACCCTAAACATATCTATTCAGAGAAAATACGATATTCGTCACATTTCAAATCATGCAATCCATTGTTTAAAGCATAGCATAAACATCATTATTCCTAAACCCTAAATATATCTATTCAGAGAAAATACGATATTCATCACATTTCAAATCATGCAATCCATTGTTTAAAGCATAGAAGAAACATCATTATTTCTAACATGAACTGCAATGCTCTAACATCATTATTTATAGATCTAATATACATACTACTCACAGATCTACCCAGAGTCAACTAAAAACTAAACAACTCTAGTGCATATTATATTTTACTAATGCATAGCAACAGACTTTAATGTATGAGAAACATACCTAAAAGCCGAGGTCTCAAACTGACAGGGCTTTTCCGTTTACTTCCTTCCCCTCCCTCCTCTCCTCTTTCTTTTTTCCGGAAAATTTAGTGAATATAATGAAAATCTGAAGAGGAGGGCTGGGTATATATAGGCGGAGCCCAAAAAACGCCTACTGTGTGAGCGTTTTTTGCGCGCCAGGGGGCCGCCTGCAAAAGTGCGCGTCCGGCCTCGCCCTTTTGCAGACGGCCCCCTGGCGCCCAAAAAACGCCCACTGTGTGGGCGTTTTTTGGGTGCCAGGGGGCCATCCGCAAAAGCCGGCACCGGCGGCGGCCGGCCCTGTGCCACGTCACATATAACGCCCACACAGTGGGCGTTTTTTAAAAAATGCCCACTATGGGCGACTAGTTCTGTCATATTTCGAAACAAAAAATTAAAATTGTAAAAAAAATTTAAAAAAAATTAAAAATAAAAAAAATTCCAGGGTACAACACCATCGTTTGGATGGGCCGAGATTCTAAACTATCTTCAGGTCCGTTTGGATGGACTCTGATAAAGCAAAGCTTTGCGAGGCGTCAGTCCAAAAAAAAATCCCTTGGTCCAGATAAGGTAACCATCAGGCTCCAACTTGTTCTTCCCTCTGCATCAGATCAGGTCGTCGCCTCTCACTATCAGATCCAGTTTCTGAGAATCTGAGAACAGATTGCAGAGAACAAGAACATTCAGTGTGCTTCATGCCCTGTCCTAAGAAGTTATTGCTCACTAAATTCCCAATCTGCATACTGCTTTACAAAATACAATAATGCACATGCTTAGCTAGTAAGCTTAACCATAACCAACAGCATGATTTGTCAATGCAAGCTAGGCAGCAAGGCACACATGCACGGCTGCCGTAGGTACGTGCTAGGCAGGCACACATGCACGGCTGCCGTAGGTACGTGCTAGGCATGTGCTCCCTTTCTGCCAACTGCCAAGAACGGTCAATGTAAACAGTGTTGAGAAGGGAGACTATTGTAGCTAGTTAGCTAGGCAAAAATATTTAGTGCAAACCACATCTTCGATGCAATCGTGAAAACCTTATGTAAAATTATACTTATGAACTTTTAAAAAATTTAAAACTATGCACATCAATAGCACATCTATAGATATATGCATTGCCATAAAATTTAATATCCAAACTCGTTTTGTAAACAACATATGAAAATAACAAATTTCAGTTACATATGCACTAGAGGACAAAGTCCAGAATGCGACCAACTGGCGGAGACTCCCCTAGTTTCGCGAGCTGATGCGACCAATGGTGTGGGGCCGGGGCGTGCCATCATGCCATGGCTGCCTGTTATGTGGGGTGATCTATAACCTAATCTGGTTTGCCAAGTTGCCTGCTACCTCCACTTCTCGCGCCAAGACTTGGAGAGAATGCATGTCCTATCCTCCGCCTGGAGAGAGGCTATCCCGTCCACTATAGATCCATTCCTGGTCCTGTCGAGAAAGAAGTCGCAAGTCAATTCAGAGGTCATTCTCCTGAAGATCAAGAGGGCAAGCCAACCTGAGGATGCCTCATTCGAGATCCAGCTCACGCTCTCCCCATCACCCACTGGAGTCTCATGTTGGGGTTCTGCACTAGGTCTAAATGTTTGATGGCTTTGCAATGCCCGTCCCGATTCCAGACAGATCTTGGTTTGTGTAGTGTGGTGAAAGAAAGGAACTCCTCCCCTTCCATCATGATCGACACCAAAAGCCATGTATCTAGAGGCACTGACTCCGCTGAGATTCTTACTACTGGCAGAGGAGCTGAATACTGATAGCAGTCTACATGTGGACAGTGATGGCTTCCCATGGCCGATGGAGGGAGGGCCATGGTGGCTGCCGGCCCCAGGATTTGCTGATAGACCCGTGAGAACAATGGCGCTAGACCCTAGGGTGTTTCGCGCAGGTGCGGATAGAGCCTCGATCGTTATAATCGATGAATCTGGTTGTCCCATGGATGATGAAGCTTAGATCACACAGATCTAGTTACCTCAGCTGCTCCTTTCAAACGGCTCAAGCACCATCTCATGGGAGGTGAACGTGCAACACATTTTCTTGTGCAATGCAAAGATGTATTTGCTACGGATTTTTGATGATAGCACGAGAACAGGTAGTTGTGCGTTTGCTTGGAGCTCAGAAGGTGCAAGGAGAGGAGGAATACACAGTGACACCGTGTACAACGTTGGGAACTATTCAGTTTACTTAGGACCCAACCAGGCATTTGTGCTACCTTCTATCGATGTTGTGGTTGACCGACTATCCAATACCATCTATGTAGAGGACTTCAGGGAATCCATTCGGTGGCCACAAGCTCTAGCCATAAACATTCGGAGGTTGTCTACTATGGTAATTCCTTTCCCTAATGAAATGTCTGGTACACTTGAAGATATGCTCCCTGCAGTATGGCCGTATGGGTTGGGCCGCCACAACCTTAGAAGGAAGGTCGCTGACTGCAAGCAGGTTAATTGGCCATGGTGTCGGGCATAGAGCCGACATTGCAAGGCAAGGCTGTGTTGGTATATATCATGGGTCAATGCAAGGCAAGGCTGCGGTGGTATATCATATGCTTACGGTGGAGAATAGGGCAGGCAGGGCCATTGAACTAACTGAGAGGGGTTATAGTGTGATTGTAGCCGCCAATGACAGTGAGAAGGATACGGTGTGTCAAGGCTGATGGCAGCATAGATGAGTTCGCTAGCGGGGGGTTGACAAAAGAAAAAATAAGGATCAACGATGATACTTTTAGAGAGGAAGACAAGAATGAAAAATTATGTGACTATAACTTAGACAATCCCTTCCAAATTATCAATAGTACCATTTTGTTGAGGGGTTGCTTGAAAGAAAAAAAGCATATTGAACTCGTTTGTCACTGACAATAGAAATTAGGACAGAGAATGCAAAAAAACTCCACTCGATCATATGTTTTATGAAATATATTTAGGCAAGACATTTCATCAAACAACATGTGAGCACAGTTTTACATGATACATTCAATCGGTTCACCACAACCATCTTTAGGTCGGTAGTTGTACATCGCTCGCTAGGTGGGTCGGTCCCCATCAGGGCTTTCCGGCTATGGCCAGTTGTGCCCATTCACAAATGTCCCTTCCACTTTAACTTTCCTTGGGTATAGCCTAAAAGCCCTCAATAAGTCGACCTTGAACCCTCGATGGTGTCCCCCTCTAAGGTGAACTTGCTACCCGGTTGTTGTTGATTATATTCTGGCGTAGCTCGTTGCAGTGGATGCATGTGAGGTCAAGCCGGCAGTGATTGCACCAGCATATTGGCAAGCAGGAATGTGGGTTCAACTCTAAAAGAAACAATCTGTTTCATGCCAACGCAAAAAATATCATTTCCTCAACTGAGAAACGTTTCATCCTCCTTGATCCCTCTGATCCTGCTACCACCCCTTCATATTATTCCATTCCTAATTTGTATTTCCCTCTTATCTCCCATTCCAACACCCATTGACACCATTTTTCTAGATCCTCTGAACATCCTACTCCCTCTTGTGTTATATTTAGCGTGGTGGCTTTTGTCAAGTTACATGCAGAACAGAAATCACTATGTAATAGTATATATGGGCAGTCTGGTTGCGTAGTTCTTGTGGCAGGGGACTTGTTTTTTTAGCACTGTTAATTTAGTCAGCATTGCAAGCAGTGTACTTTCTTGGGCCAAGCATTTACACTTCACAGTAAACCTATCATGTAGCGAGCGTCGATGTGATGCTCAAGATGGTGTTGGGCATCCTGACATCCAGAAGAGAATTCCTCAGTAGAAGATGAAGCAAGACAATCAAGATGCTAGAATAAGCTAGGCATCATGTCCCCGAAGGATCTGCTGACGGAACTCTTCTCAGATTGCTTAGTGAAACCTATCAAGTGTCAAGAAATTGTCCCTTTTTAGCTCATCTTTTTTCTATTCCTATCGCCTATGGGGCGGTAGCTAGTTGTATGAATCTTCTGTCGAAACTATGGTCTGGTTGGTGGCTTATCCTCTTGTGCTGGTGTTAATGCCTAGTTTGTGCAAGGTTCCTGAATTTTTAAGATTGGCCATTACTTTTAGAATTGAAAAGCTTAATGGAATTTGAAAAGCTTTTGGAGCTTGATTTGCCTCTTCTAGGATGATTTTATTCAGAATTTGGCGCTCAAATGCAGTTGTTCATGCTGTACCTAAAATTGATAGGGAGGCAATAACTCATACTAAACTTTCTCCTCTAGAGTTTATAAGAGAATTGAGAACCAAAAAAGAGATAGAGAAGAAGCAGGGGAGGCCGAGGTCCTCCTTTTATAGTCCAAGGGAGAAGCCTTGGCTTACAAGTCATTGTCATTGGGAAACCGCCGGTAATGTCTTCCTTGGCGGTTACGGTTCTTTTTCTTTACTACACGTCGTCCTGTCACACGGCTGGGGTTGCCGGCCGATGCGCCTAAGGTCGTAGGGCATGGCCAGCTAACTGTAGTTTGCATGTGACCAACAACTGTTGCATGTGTTTAGGTCAATTTAGGCAAATCTAACGCTCGGATGTCCTAAGCATAGGACGCCCGTGCGCGCCACCCACCTCCAGATGCAAAAACCCAGCAAAAAAGCACATCACCCAGTCCCAAAACCATGTGCCTCCCTAGCATGCGCCCCGCAAGTGTCCTCGCCAATGCACTCCGTCCTGTATACTCAAAATGGACTACTGCAACGTCAAATAAAATGTAAGATAACTATGGACATGACCGGTCATGCCTCTAAGTTTCTCATAGAAGTTGTTTTGAAAGATACTCTGCAAAGCATAACTTTGACTTTTATTTTTATAAAATATATTTATTAAAAGTGATATATGATTTTTTCACAATTTACATTTCTAATATTTGACCCTAAGTCCCGTTGACTTTTTTTTTGTTTAAGCGGAGCAGCGGCAACACAGTCGTAAATCTCGGATATCCCTGTGGATGGGACGAGATTCTAAACTACCTCCAGGCCCGTTTGGATGTTCTTTCACCTGGCCTATATGGCAAATCAAACAAGCTTTGCGAGGCCTCAGTCCATTAATCCAGGCCCAGATAAGTTACCATCAGTCTCTCTAACTTGTTCTTCCTCTCGATCAGCTCAGGTCATCGGCTCTCAATCTCAGATCCAGTTTCCAGGAACAGATAGATTGCAGATAACAAGAACATTCAGACTATCTGCATGCCACCGTCCTGAGAAGTCATTGCTCAGTAAATTCCCAATTAATCTGCATATATACTGCTGTACAAACAAATACAATAATGCGCATGCTTAGGTAGTAAGCTTAACCAACGACCTGCATGATTTGTCAATGCAAGGCACACATGCACGGCTGCCGCAGCAACATGTTGCTAGGCATGTGCTCCCTTTCTGCCAACTGCCAAGTACGAACGGTCAATGCAAACATGTCTAGAAGGCAGACTATTATTGTTAGTTATTGGTTGGTGATTCATTAGTTTATGGAAGATCTCAACTGCAATATGAATCTACCTTACTAGCTAGATTTCAGATTTGTCTACTATAGAGTAGAGTACCGTACATCACATTGAACTGCAATCTGATTCATTAGCAGTTTAGGCCTGGTTTGGAACAAAGATTTTTTTCTCTAAAATTCCTACATGATTTGGAATCCCCGTTTAGCGGTTGTGCATATATTATACAGTCTTTATTTTTTCACGTTTCCTAGGCGCCTGACCTCTCAGGCGACATGTCTACGCCACCGTTTGTCTGCTTTGCTGCTAAGCTGGTGAAAGAATCAGGAAGCTAATGATCACAGCCAGCAAACGTCGCCTGACTTTTTTTTTTTTGCAAAATCCAGGCAACTGTACATTAGTAACTCCCTTATTTTTTATTATAAATATAATAGCTCTGTGAAAATAATTATGGTTGTATATGGAATTCGCAAAAAAAAATATGGTGATATAGACGCGTTTGAAGAGAAAAACATATAGAGGTCTATATAGAGGTGCTTGTCAACTACGGACATACGCGGTAAACAAGAAAGCTTGGACCATGCATGTGTGCCGGAGTCTCGGCAGGGTAATAGCTAACTGTAGTTGCATGTGACTGGCACGTTATGATCATCTCAGCTGCTGGGCGTGTTTACCTCATTTTGCATTAAAAAAAGGGTCGGAACCTTTTCTGAAGTACTATAATAATGGATCGGAAGAAGGATCACGGTGATCTCGATCTCTGGCTTTGAAACCGGTCCACCCGAAGGAGTCGTATAGCAAATCTTCAACGGTCCAACAGCTTTTTCTCTCTATTGCCCATCTTTTTACCTAATCCACATGCCTCCTTTTCATATGGTTCTTGGCTTCGTTCCAAATAATAGTTTAGTTTGAGTGACGACTTGGCACATTGTCCACCTTGGCTTGAGCCTACCTTGTTCAGTTGTTCATGAAGTGGACTCTTCCATCTTGTTTGTTTATCGTAAAGTCATCTATCTTTTTAGGCATCAATGTTACTATGCTGGCCAACCATTTTCTTGGAATATACTTAATAGAACCTTCGTTTTTCTAAAATTGGAGGTATGCTTTATTTTTAAAATGCTCCAGAGCTTCCAAATTCTGGGCCACTTATGGAGTTTATGTGTTTCAGCCGTGACCTAATAGGTCCTAAGTTTTGTCTTCACCTCTCTTGTTTGGTGCGCTCTTATTTGGTATACGAGGAGCTATTTGATGTACGAGGAGCCGGAGCCACAGGAAGCCGTGCCAAATAGTCCATCAATAAATCCAGAAATGACAAAATACAATTGACAAAGAAACCTATGTCACCCCAATAAATTGAGAGGTGTAGTCGTCTGATTGACCTGACTCAATTGTTGATATCTTGCGTATCACCCTCATCGTACGTCGATGGTACAAATTAATCGTATGCATGTTCCATGTTAGGTGCATCTCTGCATCAACACGTGGTTGGCTCAATTCAAGCTATGGCATAGCGCATAGGTGGCTTTGGCTTGGTTGGTCAGCTTCATTCTATTTATATAAAAAAATCAACATGACAAGGTTAGTCTGGTCTCGCGGGCGTGTAGCCAGCCCCGTCCCACTAATTTCATGGTCTATGGACGAGTGAAACACTAAGGGTCTAGCTATCGAATGTTTTAGTATAATAATTGAAGGATATAATACTATTGATAAAAGATAACTTATATTATATATATATTTAATTTTTAAAAAAATAACAGTACATCAAAGAAGATAAAATAACTATAATGGTTACCTCAAAATAAAACTATAATGCCTTAGTGCTTTTTTAAAAAGCGTCTTTGGGCATTTCTTGATGCAAAATCTTCAAGAACACTTTCAAGATCAATTGTATCCAGAATATCCTTCTCAATGCTACACATAGCTAAGCCATTTAATTTTTCTTGTAGCATAGTCGACCTCAAACAATTTTTCAATAGCTTTAATTTGGAGAAGCTTCGTTCAGCTGATGCTACTGTCACTGGAATAGTTAACATAATCCGATATACAATAGAGGCATTTGGATAGCAATCTGTAACTTTAACAAAGTGAAGAATCTCAGATGTTGACATCATCTTATCTGGCAAAGTTACTTGCAACACTTTCAACTCAGAGAACAAGTCATCTAACTCAACATCAGACGTGTTGCCATGAGAAAATTTATTCGACAAAAGTTTTGCAACGATCTCGTAGATCACTATGATCAAAGGACTTTAGATTTTCTAAGTTGAATAAGAAACCAAATATTTTCTCAAATTCCTCTAGCTGATCAAATCGATCAGTCAATGAAACAATTGCATAATCAACAATAACTAGGAAGTACTCATCATTGAAGTCGTCTATAGCTGAACGTCGTAATTCTTCGGTTTCATCATCTTGTTCGTCAAATTGCTTCTTCCTTTTACCTTTACGATGTGTAGGAAATGCGGGCTCTACACCCAAACTAGATGCAATGAATTTTGCAGTCTCAATACTTGCACTTAAGCCTGTATCTATGTACTTCTGAAAATATGATATGACCCCTTTTATCTGTTTTAAAGTACTATCCAAGCACACAATTGGAGACTACAATTTTTTGCTTACCGTGTTGATAACAGATAAAATATCTTTCCAAATAACCATACTAACTATAAATTCAAAATTCTCAATAGTTTTCACCAATCCTCCAGCTTCACTCACTGATTTTGCATCCTCGGTACAAGTTCTTTCCACCTCCTTCAAAGCTGATCTTATTTGAGGGGCTTGATACCTGATAGGTTGCACACTCTTTATTTGACTCTCCCAATGAGTATCAGACAAGGGTTTTACTGTAAACTTCTCAATATGATCAGTTAAAATTTTCTACTTCTTAGTAGATCGTGTAAACAATGCATATATTTGTTGTATAACACCAAAGAAAGTAATGGCTCTTCTACAAGATTTTCCCATATCACAAAGAACAAGGTTCAGACTATGACATGCACATGGCATATACAATGCTCTTGGATTAATTTGAAGCACACGAGCCTGCACACCTTGATGTTTTCCCTTCATATTAGAACCATTATCATACCCTTGACCTCTCACATCATGAATGTTCAAATCAAGAGACTGTAATGCGTCCAACAGTACTTTAAAAAGCCCCAATCCTGATGTGTCATCAACCTTTAAAAACTCTAGAAAAAATTCCTCTACTCTTGGAATGGCACTTGACATATTAACACACCGCACAATTAGTGTCATTTGTTCTTCATGACTAGCATCTGGGGTACAATCCAAGATAACAGAGAAGTACTTAGCATCTTTTATGATCTTTAAGATATGTTTTTTCACAGCATCAGCAAGCATAGAAATTAACTCATTTTGTATCCTAGGGCCAAGATAATGATGGTGGATTTCATTGTTAGTAATGCGCCTGATATGTTCTTGCATGACAGGATCAAATTCAGCAATCATTTCCACCGTGGCCAAGAAATTACCATTATTTGATTGATATAGTCTTGCATTTGTTCCTCGAAAGGCTAGATTTTGTTTAGCAAGAAACTTCACAATAGAAATTATTCTTACCAAAACTTGTCTCCAACGCTCCTTCTCTTTTGCAATTTCTCGTTGCATTTCATCATCAATTGTTTTATTTTTGCTCAATCTAATCCGAAGGTCATTCCATTTATTCATGTTTGACAGATGCTCCACACCGTTCTCATGTGCTTTTAGTTTGTCACTCAAATGCTTCCAATCCCTCACTCCATCTTTTGCTAACGAAGCCTTGTTTAGATTTGATTTGAATAGCTTGCAGCAAAAACAAAAAACCTTGTCCACATGTTTAGAGTAAACCAGCCACTTCCTATCAACAATCTCTCCATTGGTTAGCCTTCTGGAGTAGTTAGCATATGAAAAACGCCTATTAGTAGGATCACTAGGAAATTGTAAATCCATCTCTCTTACAGGCCCTTTCTCAATTAGAATATCCCTTTTGATATTGTCAAGATTTTCCCATGTCTTAGGATCAAAGATAGACACCCTTGATTGCTCATCAATATATACATTTTCTGTATCATCTGAAGGCTGCAAATTTCCACCTGATCCCAAAATGTCCTCAGTACCATCAGCTTGTGCATCTAAATTTTCCTCTCCTGTAGCACCTTCATTGGCATTAGCTTGTGCATCTAAAATTTGCTCGTCTGTATCACCATCATTGTCATCAGCTTGTGCGATTATTAATTGATCATGTTTCTGCCCCTGATCTTGACTGACTTCGGCATTTCTTGATGTTGAAAAAACTTATGTAAGGCCCTCTTTTGCGATTCTCTGGATTGAAGTTCTTGTTTTCTTTCTTTCCTTTTCTGAGCACCGGACTTATGTTTCTTCGGCAACATCTAACATGATAATTGATAAAAAATATTGAATTAGAAATCAAATCCGGAATCTCTAAAGTTCAAGACATCACAATTATATGGGAAAATTCAAAATTGATCTGTATGGAGGCCTGCTGCTCATACCTTTGCCGTGAAGAGGGACTGAGGGAGAGGGACGTCCTCGTCTGTGCCCGTGTGCCGTGCGCCGTTGCTGTTGGGCCACGGTGCCAAACTCCTGTGCCTGTGCGCCGGTGCCGGTTGCCCTCGCGATCGAGAACGAGAACGAGAAGATGAGATCGGGAAGACGAGTCGACACGAGCGACGAGCGGCCGCCGCCAATTGCTGCTGCCTGTGCGTGTGCCTTGTGCTGATGCCTGATGGGCTAATAGCTTAATACACAGGCCTGCTAAAGTGCTAATGCATGTACTATACATGGGTACCCTCCTGGGCCCCAAGCCTCAAGGGCCCATGGGCGATGCACCGTCTGCCCCCCACTACACTGCAGTTTCATGTAGGAGTATCTCAGCTTGTCTGCGTTATTTACCTCATACACACATATAGTACTCGGTACTAAAAACTCGGCAACCTTTAAGTACAACAGCTTGAACGAATCATGCTGATTATCTTGACTTTTTTTTTTGTGAGATTGATCTTGACTTTGAAGCCGCCGTCCTAGGCAGCTTATAATAATATATAATAATAATACGAAATCATCCTACAAACCAATGAAACGTTTAACTAAAGCCTGAAACGTTGAGTGGAGCTGAAAGGGCTATTTGCTTAAGCTATTTTTGGCTGCATGACAGAGCTGTCGCCGAACGTTTTCGGCTACGCCCCGGCTTGCAGCTAGCCCGGGCAGCAGCTCGGACCTGAATCTGCCACTGCTCGGTTAGTTGAAGACTTGAAGTCTAGGAGTATGTATAGTCCTAGTAAATACACAGTACGTAGCAATCAGGCAAGAACACCATGATGAACCCATGACGGAAGCCCCTTCCTCCCGACTCCCGAGCGCTCCCCTGGGGCGACTCGTGAGGCGACCGCCGCAGCGCCCTAGGGCCTCCCCTTCCTGGCCCTTCCCCTTGGCCGCCGTCGTCGCCCACCGGCGTGCGGCGGCGGCGGCCAGCGACGGCCCAAAAAAAGATGCTCGTCGCGGCCTTCCTCAGCTCCCCACCCCTCTTTCCCCCGTCCTAGTCCTCCACCCCGGACTCTTCCTCGGTGCTCCTCCGGCGAGCTCGCCGGCTGGCGGCCAGATCCGGGCTACTGGGGGCCGGATCCGGCCTCCACCTCCATGGATCTGCTGCGGGGCTGGGTGGACCCTTCCCCATCCCCAACCTCTCCGGCGACATGGTGGCGGGCCTGCTGGCCGTTCGGCGGGGTGGATCCACGCCCCTGGAGGCTGGATCTCGCCTCTCCCTTCACCGACTGCCCGAGCTCGATGTCGCCCAGCCGGATCGGGCACTTGGCCCTGGATCTGGCGTCCGCAGGCCCACGCCGGCACTGCTGACCAGGACTGCTCCTCCGGCTTCGACATCGGTGATGAGGGTTTGCCAGCGGTGCGGTGCGGGCGCTCGGATCCGCCACCAATGGATGGCGATGGCGACGGTGTCCTGTTGCTGCCTGGTGGCGTCACGGGCACTGGCGTGCTGCGGGGCACGCCAGACTACATCCGGAGGAGCGCCTCCTGGCTCAGGGTCGCGCCGTTCGAGCTTCACCAGTCCAAGCTTGTGCGGCGGTGTCCAGGTCCCTTGGCGATACGGCTGCAGTTCATGGGTTGCAAGCGAAAGCTCAGGCCGGTCTCTATCGGGCAGGCGACGGTGACGCCATGGGTGCTACAGACCTCCTTGGAGGTGTCGCTCCTTGGCCTCGTGATTCTGCGCCCGCATGTCGTATTCTGGGCGAAGGCCCAGCCTTAGAAGCTTCTAAGGCCAGCGATGATGGCGTCCAAGGTGTGCCCTTGGGCGTCAACTCCTTCCTGAAGGCGTCGCTGTAGAATCCCATGTGGCCGTCGCTTGCTCCCCGTTTGGTCGCTGCGGTGTCCATGGTTTCTGTCGCGTGGCGAGTTCCTGGAGAAGCTCCTTACTGTGCTTGTGTGTGTTTATCTTCCACCGTATTGGTTTGTCCTACTGCGTCTAACCTTTCCGGCATCGTACTAGCGGATGCTTTGCCGTTGCGCTTTCTTCATTGACAGATGCTTTGCCTTCGTTGTTGCTGGCCCCTCTGACAGATGCTTTGCTGCTCAGAGTCTTGGTCGCTCCCTGTTACAGATGCTTTTTCGTAGTATGTCGTGGTTGCTTGGTTCGTTGGCAGATGCTTTGCCGCCATGGTTGCTCGGTTCATTGGCAGATGCTTTGCTGCTGTGGCTACTCGGTTCGTTGCCGTGGTTCCTCGGTTCGTTGGCAGATGCTTTGCCTCCGTTCTCTAAGTGGATACTTTACCACCAAGGCTCTGTCTTTTGGCGTAAGAAACCATTGCGTTCTTGTTTTTATCGCAGGTGCAGGGGCAGGTATAGGGTGTCGAGGGCGGTCGCTCAGTCTTTGTATCCTTTTATTGTTCTTATGTTTATCCAGTTTAATCACTACTATTTTAGTGATGTGTAATCTGTACTATGAGGGTTCTCTCGTAGCTGACTTGTAATTCACTCCTCTTAATAAAAAATAAGCTACATCCGGATCGCGAAAAAAAAGAACCCGTGATGATGCATGTGTCGCAGGGCCGGCACGAACATGAACACCAAAATTAAAGGAGCCTGGCCACCAATATTTCCCCCAGCTGTGTTTAGCTATGCAGGCTTGACGGTTTAGGCCACTGATTATTGTCATACAGTGTCACGTACCACGGACAACCCATGCCTGGCATGCATGCATGTGTGTATTGGGGGACGGCCATGCATGCATGCATCATTCTCCTACCATACGTGCCCGTTTTTCTATAAAGCACACACGTGAGTATAAGCGACCGTATGTTCTATGATATTTATATTTATAAGTTTTAAAATTTTTTGAAACTATACATATCTATAGTACCAAATTAGATGAACATGATCCTAAAGTTTTAGATTCAAATAACTTTTATAAAAATTTATATGAAAAAACAAATTTTACCCGTCCTAAACTTTTCTTTAGTGGTTGAAATTTATTTTTTTCATATAATTTTTTATAAAAGTTGTTTGAATCTAAAATTTTAGGATAATATACCTCTAGTTTTGCAATATTAATGTGTAAAATTTTAAAAATTTTAAAAACATCTAAATATGGATTAGGTATTTTTAAAATAGACATCTGCGTCTTGCGGTCGCTTATACTCACGTACGCAGTTTCCGGTCTGCCGGTTTTCTCCCTGTCGTCGAATGTCGATCTGCCGGCTGCAGCAGAGTACGTAGACGTAGGGACATATAGCGAGCGTATACAGCGTACCGTATGCCCTGAGACGAGATCGAGGCAAAGGTAGGGGGGCAGACGAGGATGTTTTTGGCATAGGCTTTCATGTCCCATCCACTGCACATCGACGCAATGGCTGTTCCAGTCATGTTTCCCGGCACGTACAGAACGTGTGTCGTGCTTCACGTTTTTATACAGTCTCTGTTGCATGCATTGCGAACTGTGTGTGTTCGTCCCAGGCTCCCACTAGTGGTATACGCAGTCATTCTTTCGCTAGCTAAGCCGGACAGCGAGCTAGCTCTGATGTCTAATAGAAGCCACGTGATGTGGGTGCGTTTGCTTTGTGGTGCACTGGAGCGCGCACAATAGCAGAAGACAAAAAGACCAATGCACTAATTACAATCTGGAACTAATAAACAAGCTTAGTAGTAGAGTACACTCAATAATAGTAACTTGAAGCGATCGATCCACCATGCACCTCCGATAGATCCGTTTGAGAACAAGTGTACGTATGGCCAGCAGTGACGACGTGACAACAACAGAGGCACCACCACCAGCTGCCATGCATGCACAGTAACTAAACGGAAGACAGGTCGATCGGACTAGTCGATCAGCTTCCGTCGTCGTCGTTGCTGCTAATATAACGACCACGCACATGCACCCTACTAGCCACGTCGTCACACACGCAGCTGCAGGCTACCTAGGCAGCACTGAAGCTGCACAGCGACGTGTTGCGTTGCTCGATCGGTTGCCGGCCGGACGATTGATGATGATGCATGGCACCAGTACGTGGATCGAGCTGCATCACGCGCCGAACGATGAAACGAACGAATCAAGACACGTACGGCCGGGGCGTTAGTGGCCGGCCGGGCACATGCATGCATGCTTCATGCTCGCCCCATATCTGGACCACGGCATGCCATGGTTCGGTCGGTCGCTAGCTCGGGCAGGACCGGAACCTATCTATCATCATCGATGGGCCGGCCGACGATGGATATGAAGGCAGGGAGGGATCATCGGAGTAGCTAGCCTGCCGACCGGCCGGCGATGCACGCATGGGCGCATGGCGTGGCGAGAGGCACCCCGCGCGCACCCGCCCACACGTCATGTGTGCAGTGCGACCGGCGGCCTGTGCCTACTGTTTAAAAGGGACCCTAGCTTGCCGTGTTGTTCGTGTCGTCTCGGCGGGCGCTCCGGGGTATCGTATCACAGGTTTTCTGGTGGTCAATTATTTATCAATAATAATCTATCTATCTATCTATCTATCTATCTATCTATCTATCTATCATCATAGATGAAACGACCTTGACTTCCGCGAAGGAAAATTCACAGTGTCGGAGTGTAATATGACCATTTAAATCACATTACCCGATAACAGTTGAATCCATAATCCATACATCGAACAAAAAAGAGCAAATAGAGGGAGTTACAATAACTTATTACATCGCCACAGGGCGGAATCAGAGTTCATGCAGCATAACAATAAAAGCTTGAGGTACGGAAGCTATCTTCTTCTCTCCAACTTGAGCGTAGACACGAAACCCTCAATCGCTGTACTCCCCAGATGAGTACTCACTCCTTGAACCTGAAACCAAATTTTTAGTACGATTTGTACTGGCCACACTCCCATCCTATGCATTGCTTTGTGAAAGTGGATGCAAAAAATAAGGATATCTCAAAAGGAACCTATAAGGCTAGGGTTTTCCTATGAATTGTTCAAGTATATAAAACAATAGTATAATAAACAAGTTTTAAACACAAACTCATTCCCTTCATCTATCTCCTTCCATATCTGTAACATCATCTCATCTTCCCCAACACCCTCTCAGACTCTGGTCGACAAGCCAACTCCCTCTTGGCTTGCCTCAGCGGCCCGCAGCCCTCAAACTGGCTCACGGCCAGAAATCACACTCAGAGGAAGGTAGAACACTCCACTCACTAGTCCGATGCATGCGAAACATAGGAAAGGTCCATAGCCGAAGATTCGGCGTATGTATCGATCGATCAACCATACACTCTGCAGAGGCTTTACTAATCCACCAGATAACAATCATCGATGCACGCGCGCATCTAGGCAGATTCCGGGCGCCTACTGCCATAGGCGATGCCACTCTACCATCCAGCACTGGATCACTGGAACTGTGAAGAGAGCATGTATCCGCTCCCGTAGAGGATGCCATGCCATGTACCCACTCCCGAAGGGGGTGCCATGATAGTCTCGGTAGGGTGTTAGCTCCATCCCATGCATATACCTTCCTATCACTTCTCGCCTAGCAGTAGTGGCATCGACCTATCCAGCGGTTCGGCCGTCTCCCCCCATGGAGAGCGAGTGGAAAGCAAGAGATTCCTAGGTCCGGATACCAGCGCAACAGTTCCTAGATTTGACCAAACTGGGATATCTTCATCAGGGTTTATCTTTAACGTGCTACCACGGCACCTTCATCCCGGGCTCCACCTCTCAGAGGATCACACCCAAGGACCACCATCACATCTCAGTTAGCCCGCCACAGGCTCCTCTCATGGGAATGTCTAGAACCATTCCCTGGCAAGACTTGCTCCAAAAGCTCGTCGTAGATCCTGGCTCGATCGACTCAACCCTCACCCTACTCCCTGCCGTAAGCTCCACCCCAAACCCGGATACAACATCATCAGCTCACATGCCCATCTGAAACATCAACTCACACATCCAGCCTGGCACCCTCCAGGCCTTCTCCGGGTTCATCACGTCACATCAAAATGTAAGCGAGTGAAGTATAGAAATATAAGTATAGCAGATAAGCAGGTGGCTATCATAACAGCGGGTAAGCAGGTGATAGTTTACAACAAGGTAGGGCTCATCAAATAAATACTCTATCATGCAGTCCTAGCACAGGCATAGCATTATAGCAACATAAATTTAAAGCACTAGCCATACTATAATTGCCATGCGTAATGGGATCTACGAGGTTGGATGGTGTGTGGCACCTTCACTGACGTAGCTGTCGGACTTCTCCTGGTAGTCACTGTCGTTAGACTTGTCCTCGCTCGAGCCTGTAACGAGATTCAACGGTCGGGGAAGCGACCCCTATAGATTAGCACAAAGAACAATTGCAAAATAGAAGATCCAAATACACTCAAACATAGCCTAGATAGATAGGGCTCGATTTATAGAAAATTTGGATATATGGATCATAATTTTCTGAACTCATATGAATTAGTTATGAATTTTCAAAGATTTAACCATTTTTTGAAAAGAAAAAGGGCTCGAAGGTATGGTCTCGAGGGTATGCTCTCGAGGGGTATGGTCTCGAGGATACGGTCTCGAGGGTACGGTCTCGAGGATTACGGTCTCAAAGGTTAGGTCTCGAGGAGTACGGTCTCGAGGGTATGCTCTCGAGGGGTATGGTCTCGAGGATACAGTCGCGAGGATACGGTCTCGAGGGTAAGCTCTCGAGGGGTACGGTCTCGAGGATATGGTCGCGAGGATACGGTCTCGATGGTATGCTCTCGAGGGGTACGGTCTCGAGGGTACGGTCGTGAGGATACGGTCTCGAGGGTATGCTCTCGAGGGGTACGATCTCGAGGATATGGTCGCGAGGATACGGTCTCGAGGGTATGCTCTCGAGGGGTACGGTCTCGAGGACACGGTCTCGAGGGTGACGGTGCTCGACGGCAGCCCGTCTCTGCTCGAAACCAAGTCTTGGCTGGGCTCGAGAGTGCAATTAGGGTTGCCTTGCACTCCTACGTTGCACCTGCGGTGACCAATTCACGCGGCGGAGTCCCCGTGAAGGCCAAGTCCACAGCGGTTCTTCGGCGGAACGGTGGTGCTCGGTGCTCTAGGGTCGGTTTGTCAAAGGGTCAAACTCAAGGGTCGGTTCGAGCGCGTGATCCGTCTCGGACGAGATCGGCTCGAGCGCGGGGTTCCTCCTCGGCGATCGGCGGTGGGGAAACCCTCGATTCCTGGTGCCACAATGGATCTTTGGCGCCATTAATCCGCCCATCGGTTTTGGGACTTCACGACGGTCAAGTTGATGGGCTTCAGGGCGGCAGCTTTGCTTCCGGTGACGAGCTCTACGGCGGACGGCGGCTCGATGGCGACGGCGCTCGATGTACACTTCACACCAAGTCACTCCAGCTCCAATTGGTGGCGTAGATGGGCGATTGGAGTCACGCAGCACATGCCCGAGGTGCCGGCGGTGACCAAAACACACGGCGGAGTCCGCGCGGGCAGTAACTCCCACGGCGGAGCTCCGACAGGTCCTCGGTGCACGGCAACGGCACTCCGAGAGGGTCCACGGTCTCCATCTCCTTGCCCAATCGATGCAACTCGTCACGGTGGAGCTTCCCGGCTTCTTCTTGCTCCTCGGGGTGATCGGAGGTGGCAGGAAACGACGGTGAACGGCGGCGTTCTGGAGCGGCAACGCACTGACACGTCGACGACAAGGTGGTTCAGGTCGGTGCTCTGGCGAGGCAAACGCGGAGCTAGGGTGCGCACGGGGTCCGTCTCATCAAGGCGAGCGCGAATCTGAAAACAATGGAGGTCGAGGCTCAACGGAAGGACGGCTGGGTGATCTCACCACGGCGGCGCTTGGCGCACGGCGATGAACTGGGCGGCTTCCGTTCCGGCATCCTCCCGATGCCGTGGTCCAAGGAGGCTCGGCTACTCTCGTGTGTGTGTGCGGGTGTGTCTAGTGAGGTCGGTAGCGACCAGGGCCTACGCGCTCACGGCGGAGCGCCTTGGCCAACAGCACGGCGGGGGTCGAGAAGATGGCATGGCGGAGGTGCTCACCGATGCGGACGGGGATGAAGGCGCGGTACAAGTCCAAGCGGCTCTGGCTCGAGGTACTGCTCTTCCTTCTTGCTCCTGACGCAGCAGCGGCGGCTTCGAGTTGGCGGCGGCGGTCTCCTTCCCCAACTCCTTTCCTCCCCTTCCTCCACCTCTCCTCCAATTGAGGCTGGCAAGATGGAATTGGGCTCCACCAGAGCGGTGGCAGCGGCCTGGGAACCGTAGGGTGCCGAGGGTGCTTGCTTTATAGGGTGGACCCAGAGGTAGGTGGCCGGCGGACGGTCGATCACGGCTCCGGCTTGATCTAGCGGCCAAGGGGGGTTCCAGGTCAGCAGCTAGGGCTCGGTCTTGGTCCAGAGAGCAGCGAGAGGGGGCTAGGTAGTGCTGGGTGTCAAAGCTCTTCACGGCGGCAGCGTTCTACTGCGGCGACAGCGCAGGTGCGCACGCGTGGAGAATCTTGCCTGCGACCGTGGGCACTTTGCGCGGGCTGGTCGGTCCAGGTGGCTTGCGGGCGCGCGTCGATGTGGGGCGACATGGGATCGAGCGGTCGAGGTAGGTTGCTTCGAGGTGACGCGAGGGAACAGTGCTGACGCGAGCGCGCGCGGCCAGTCGGGTGACCTCAGCGGGCGCGATGACATGTGGGTCCCGCTGTGGGACCCCATCGTCAGCGGCTGCGGCGGCTCGGTGCGGCGCGCGGACGCGCGCGGCTCTTGCTGGGCCGTCAGCCTGGTTGGGCCGCGCAGCGCGCGGTCGCGCGGGCGATCGTGCAGGCAAGCGCGGCTGGGCCGCCTTGCTGGGCTGCTCGGGCCGGTTCCTTCTTTTCTTCTTCCTTTTCTTTTCCTTTTTTATTTTCAATTACATTATTATATATACTTATATATATATGTGGTGTGCAAAATTTGTGCAACAAAATAGTGAGCATACATGGCCCAAATAAGGCTAGGGTATTATTCCCTTAATATTTATTTGTCAAAATAAATGTTATGTTGCCATTTTTAATAATCAATACATAAACCAAATAAGAATCCAACTCACTCTTTTAATGCAACATGATGATTAAACTATTGAAACATTAAAATGTAACATGTGAACGTAGCGCATTGTTATGAGATGTTAATTAATTTGCAACATATGAATGCCATGCATGACATGCTAGGGTTGATGCATATGTAAGGGATAGATGATGACATGTCGCACCACATCACTCAGGGTTTTGTCGAAAAATTTTGTAGTTCGAATTTTCGGGTTGTTACAGTCCTTCCCCCTCATTGGAATCTCGTCCTCGAGATTTAAGAGGTGTCATACCCTTCGAAGAGGTAAGGATAATGTAGCAGAAGTTGATTCTCATCTTCCCGCATTGCTTCATGTTCAGAGTGATTGCTCCATTGAACCTTGCAATAGGGATAGACTTGCTTCGGGTCTCTTTGGTGTCATAACCCAAGATCTTGATTGGGTGCTCCTTGTACTCAAGAGTATCCTAGATATCCAGCACATCAGTGGTGACTGCTTCCTCTTCTGGTACCCTTAAGCACTTGCGTAACTGTGAGACATGAAAAACGGGGTGTACTCCTGTTAACTCGGGAGGTAGTTCAAGCTTGTATGCAAGCTTCCCAACTCTCTGACAGATACGATACAGTCCAACATATCTTGGGGCCAACTTCCCTTTTACGTGGAATCTGACGGTACCACGAAGTGGAGACACTTTGAGGTAGACAAAATCCCCAACTTCAAACTCAAGGTCTCGACGCCTTTTGTCGGCATAGCTCTTCTGTCGGCTTTGGGCGATCCTCAGGTTCTCTCTGACTTGAGCTACTCCTTCTTCGACTTCCTTGATCTTGGCGGGGCCAAAGACTGCTCTTTCGCCTGGGTGGTTCCACATCAACGGGGTTCTACATGGTTTGCCATAAAGGGCCTGGAAGGGTGACATCTTGATACTTGCCTGGTAGCTGTTGTTGTAAGAGAACTCAGCAAACGACAGACACTTCTCCCAATCTGTTCCATATTTGAGAACACTGGCACGAAGCATATCTTCTAGAATCTGATTCAACCTTTCTGTCTAACCATCTGTTTGCGGGTGATAAGCAGTGCTGTAATCAAGGTCAGTCCCAATGGACTCATGAAGAGCTTGCCAGAATCAGGACATGAATTGGGGTCCATGATCTGACACAATACTCTTAGGAGCTCCATAAAGCCTCAAAATCTCCTTGATGTACAAATCTGCCAACTGCTCTGCACGTATCGAAGTTCTGACTGGTATAAAATGTGCTACCTTCGTCAGACGATCGACTATTACCCATATAGAGTCATGACCTTGTTGAGATCTAGGTAATCCCACGATAAAGTCCATGGATATGCTTTTCCACTTCCATTCAGGAACATCGACTGGTTTGAGTAATCTAGCGGGCCTTCTGTGTTCGGCCTTGACTCTGTTATAGATGTCGCATTCGGCCACATGTCTTGCAATGTCTGACTTCATGCCTTTCCACCAAAAATGCTTCTTCACATCTTGATACATCTTTACACCACCGGGATGGATGCAATACTTAGAGTCATGTGCCTCTGACAGGATTTCCTTACGCAAAGCAGGGTTGCTGGGCACATAGATTCTATCCTTGAACCAGATGGTTCCATGCTCATCTTCTCTGAATTCGGGAATGTAGCCTAGCTTCATCAACCCACGAATGTACTCCATTTCTTCACAACTCTTTTGAGCTTCACGAATTCACTCGGTGAGATTATACTCGATACGAAGTTTGTGCAACAACCCATGGGGTACTATCTCAAGATGAAGATCTTCAATCTCTTTCTTCAATTCAGGTGGCAGGGTCGATAAGAACAGGGCATGACAATAGGTCTTGCGACTAAGAGCATCAGCGACTACATTCGCTTTTCCGGGATGGTAGTGAATCTCCATGTCATAGTCCTTGATTAGCTCTAGCCATCTGCACTGTCTCATATTCAGATCTTCTTAAGTGAAGAAATACTTCAAGCTCTTGTGATCGGTGTATATATCACACTTGTTGCCAATAAGATAATGTCTCCAGATCTTCAGAGCATGCACAACAGCTGCTAGCTCAAGATCATGTGTGGGGTATCGTTGCTCGTGCTCCTTTAGCTGTCGAGAAGCATAAGCAATAACCTTCCCATTCTGCATCAGCACACAGCCTAGCCCTTGGCGAGAGGCGTCGCAGTAGACGACAAAGTCGCTAGTGATATCAGGTAAGGCTAGGATAGGTGTGGTGGTTAGCTTCTCCTTTAGAGTTTGGAAACTGTGTTCACACTCTGGTGTCCATCCGAACTCATTGATCTTCTTCAAGAGATTTGTCATAGGACGAGCTATCTTCAAGAAGTTCTCAATGAATCGGCGATAGTAACCTGCCAATCCTAAGAAACTCCTGATTTTGGACACATTGCGAGGTTGTTCCCATTCTTTTACAGCCTCTATCTTTGCAGGGTCTACAGCAAATCAATCTGCTGAGAGTACATGACCAAGAAAAGAAACTTCTTCAAGCCAGAACTCACATTTGCTGAACTTAGCATAGAGCTGGTGTTGGGACAACTTCTCGAGCACTACCCTCAAATGTGCTTCATGTTCTTCGGCAGAAGGTGAATAAATAATGTCGTCAATGAAAACCACAACAAACTGATCAAGATCATCCATAAACACCTTGTTCATCATGTTCATGAAATAGGCCGGGGCATTCGTGAGACCGAAGGATACAACGGTGAATTCATACTGCCCATAGCGTGTGACAAAAGCTGTCTTGGGAATGTCTTCTTCCCAAATCTTCATTTGATGATAACCAGATCTGAGATCAATCTTCGAGAAGTACTTAGCACCACGAAGCTGATCAAGCAAGTCATCGATCCTTGGTTGAGGATACTTGTTCTTGATGGTGACGGCATTGAGGTTGCGGTAATCAACGCACATCCTCATCGAACCATCTTTCTTTTTCACAAACAGAACAGGTGATCCCCAGGGCAAAGTACTAGGCCTAATAAAGCCCTTATCAGAAAGTTCCTTCAATTGCTTCTTGAGATCTTCTAGCTCATCCACTGACATACGATACGGTCGCTTAGAGATGGGACCGGTTCCGGGCACAAGATCAATGATGAACTCAACGTCACGATCCGGTGGCATGCCGGGCAACTCTTCTGGAAACACATCCTCATATTCCCTGACAACGGGGACATCCGCGAGAGTTTTCTCCTTTTTCTGAGATTCTTCCTGCGACTTGAGTGCATTCAGGGAACATAGAACAGGTACTGATTTATCCTTCTGAGGTGCACATCTGACTGCTTGGCCAGAAGGATGAGTTATCTGAACATATCTGGGTGAACAAGAAATCAAACCCTTGTGCTCGGTAAGCCCATCCATGCCTAGGATGACATCCAAACCATTTGATGGTAGAAGGGTAAGGTTAGCTCGAAAGGTTAGACCCTCGATAGAAAACTTCACTCCCTTGCAGATATGGGTGCTTCTCATCTCACCAAGAGGAGAACTGGTGACTATAGGCTCCAAACGTGGAGTGATAGGTATCTTACTCTCTCGTGCAAACTTAGATGAGATGTATGAACATGTAGCTCTAGAATCAAACAGAACGGATGCTTTAATGCCATTAACAAGAAACATACCATACACAACATCTGAGGCAGCTTGAGCTTCTTCTACGTTTATGTGCATGAGACGACCACGGCTTGCAGATCCACGGTACTGAGACTTGGGTGCAGCAGGTGCGGGTGTCTTCTCAGGACAGTCAAACACCTTGTGGCCAGGTTTGCCACAACCAAAGCAAGTGAATGGCACACTGCCTGTGGGGGTTGGTGCAGCGGCCTTCCAGCTGCCTGAGTTTGGCGTAGCATGAACAGGCGCAGAGTGATCAGTCCTGTGACGTGGCTGCGATGAGTGCTCACGGGGGTAGTGATCCTTCCCAGCACGGTCACGAGAGCGGTGGTCACGAGAGTAACGGTCGCGGGAGCGATGGTCATGGGATAAGCGTGAGTGGTCAGCTGAGTAGGTACCACCACTCCTACCCGAGCCATAGGTAGAGTCCTTGCCATAATGAGGACGGCTAGACATCTTGTCCCGATGGAACCTCTTATGCTCATGGTCATGGTAGAAGCCCTCGGACTTCTTCTTCTCCCTTCTGGACATTTCTCCTGCCTCCTTCTGGTCCTTCTCGATCTGGATGCAACGATCGATCATGTCACGAAGTGTGTGACTCTTGGTGCCTCCCAGGGCTACCTTGATCTTGGGGTTCAGACCCTTTCTATACTGCGTGATCTTCTCCTTTTCAGAAGTCATGACATGTAGAGGTGCATAGCGCAACAAACTGGTGAAGGTGTTGGTGTACTCGCAGATGTCACATCCCTTCTGGGTGAGGTTATGGAATTCCTCCTCTTTCTGCTCCATGACTCCCTCAGGAACATGGTACTCGATGAACTCATCTGCGAACTCATCCCAGGTGATGTGATCGGGGTCCTCATGAGCTTGGCGGTAGCTGTCCCACCAGGAACGCGCGGCTCCAGTGAGGTGGTGAGCAGTGATCCTGACTCGCTCCTCTGGGGTACAAGTGATAAGCTCCAGCTTCTTCTCGATCTCGCGAAGCCAATCATCAGCTTCCAGTGGTTTCTTGTAGGTGCCATCGAAAGTGGGTGGCCTGAGCTTTAGAAAACCCTCAAGTTTCCTCTGGAAGTCATTCGGATTTCCTCCAAAGCGGTGATTGGCTCCATTGACCAAAGCGGCTGTGTCTGTTGCGCCATCACTTCCGCCAGGTTTGGCCGTGGTGGCGGTGGCGGAATCGACTGCGGCGGAGGGTTCGGCTGAGGCGGAGGTCCATTGCCATGGGCATCACCTCCTCCAGCAGCACTTCCTGCTGGTGGGGTCTGCTCGAGATCGTTCCCACCCTGGTTGAGGTCGATGGGTGGAACACGACCTCCCCTTCGTCCATAGCGTCTTCCACGCCCAAGCTCGGGTTCGGGTGGAGGCGGACGGTTGCCCAGACGTGCGGAGCGACGTGCAAACATCTGCGACACGGGTCGACAACTGTTTAGTACTTATTGGTTAAATATAATTAAAGGATTTCAACGATTTAAGGAAAAATATTTAATCTATCCAACACTCATACAAAGAAGTAATAAGAGCCATAAAATGCGATAAGATTGATCATTCATTACATGGTTGCATTACATGGCATCATCTCTAGCAGCTACGCTAGATGACGTGCGAGACTCGCACTACGAGAAGGTATCTCATGGATACAAGCTACTCATGATGTGGCCACGCAGGGTCCACACTACTCTGACTCATACATCGGCGCGTTGTATACTCCTGGGTGAAAACGGTTGCCAAGAACTGTCAACTCCTCCTGTGACATGTGAAGGCGCTTCACATAAGCCTGAGCTTCTCTGAACTCCTTGGTAAGTGGCAGGTTGGTGGGAGCTGGACAGTGGTCGTGCCTCAAGAGAGAGTGGCCAATCTGGAAAGTTTCCTTAAAGAGGTCCTTGCGTCTGGCTGACAAAGGGAGTCTGTCACGCAACTCAGCGTACTCCTGGCAGCGTCTCTCGTCGGCATTCTTCCAAGCTGTCTTGAGTCTCTTGTACCTATCCACCAAGGTCTCATTCTGAATCATCAGGGCAATCAAATGGCCTTGGTTGCACTGTGCTTTTGCTTCTGCTTTCTTCAGGGCTTTTACAAGCATTGACTTCTCACACTGCACGGTGAAGTTGCTCTTGCCATCTTCCCGTCTTCTCTTCTGTAGTTCTTTGATCTCCATATCCTTGTCCATCTTCTCTCCCTCCAACTGGAGAACTCTTGCATCGAGGTAGTAGTTTCGGAGCCCAATGTCCTCAACCTTGTCTCGCAGGTCAGCGACCTCGGCTCTGTGAGCCCTTGCCTGACGTGCGAGCTTGTCCTTCAGCTGGGCGACTGTAGCCTCGAGCCCTTCTTTCTCCTTAGCTTCCTGCTTGCAGAACTCCTGGTACTCCATCAGAGTGTTGCGATCGAGGCATCTCTTCTTCTCTAAGTGCTCTATGTAGCGGTTCTGCTCGAAGAGGTGAGCGGCGGAGGCACGGTTGCAAAGACTGGTCTCAGCTAGGATGATTGGCCTGATCAGATCATCCTGCTGCTCTGGTGTGAGGAGAGAGTTCAGGGCCTGAGGAAGTAGACGAAACTCTGTGTTGTGAAGGTGCTCGTAAGCGATCTTCATCACTTCACGCAGGGCCTTGAGTGACACAGCCTGGATTCCTTCCTCGATTGAGTCCTCAATTGTCATCTCCAGGAGAGCTGGTACTGAGGGCAGAGTCTGACTTGTAGGGATCTCTAGGTGAGTGACCACATAACCCTTGATTCCTTCTTCTGAGTCCGGTGCTCTAGTGCAGGTGTACTTGATCTCCTCGACAGGCACTCCGAGTACTCCCAAAACACGACGCAGAGTGTACGGAAAGCCTGGGAACTCCTATCCCTCATAGGTGAACTCAGCCTTGGGCATGCTGCTCAACGGTCCAAGCGGGGGCCCAAAGCTTGTCATCTGCACGTTTCAAAGGAAAGAAGGGTCAGCAAGTCAGTAACAATAGAGAAGCCTTGCATAAGAAGAAATGCAGGGTCGGTATATAACCGAAAGAAAAACTGGTTTGTCCTGTACTAACGTCCATTTCTAGGGTTTCGTCCTAAGGTCAAGTATGGCTCTGATACCAACTGAAACAACCTTGACTTCCGCGAAGGGAAATCCACAGTGTCGGAGTGTAATATGACCATTTAAATCACATTACCCGATAACAGTTGAATCCATAATCCATACATCGAACAAAAGAGAGAAAATAGAGGGAGTTACAATAACTTATTACATCGCCACAGGGCGGAATCAGAGTTCACGCAGCATAACAGTAAAAGCTTGAGGTACAGAAGCTATCTTCTTCTCTCCAACTTGAGCGTAGACACGAAACCCTCAATCACTGTACTCCCCAGATGAGTACTCACTCCTTGAACCTGAAACCAAATTTTCAGTACGATTTGTACTGGCCACACTCCCATCCTATGCATTGCTTTGTGGAAGTGGATGCAAAAAATAAGAATATCTCAAAAGGAACCTATAAGGCTGGGGTTTTCCTATGAATTGTTCAAGTATATAAAACAATAGTATAATAAACAAGTTTTAAACACAAACTCATTCCCTTCATCTATCTCCTTCCATATCTGTAACATCATCTCATCTCCCCCTACACCCTCTCAGACTCTGGTCGACAAGCCAACTCCCTCTTGGCTTGCCTCAGCGGCCCGCAGCCCTCAAACTGGCTCACGGCCAGAAATCACACTCAGAGGAAGGTAAAATACTCCACTCACTAGTCTGGTGCATGCAAAACATAGGAAAGGTCCATAGCCGAAGATTCGGCGTATGTATCGATCGATCAACCATACACTCTGCAGAGGTTTCACTAATCCACCAGATAACCATCATCGATGCACACGCGCACCTAGGCAGATTTCGGGCGCCTACTGCCATAGGCGATGCCACTCTACCATCCAGCACTGGATCACTGGAACTGTGAAGAGAGCATGTATCCGCTCCCGTAGAGGATGCCATGCCATGTACCCACTCCCGAAGGGGGTGCCATGATCGTCTCGGTAGGGTGTTAGCTCCATCCCATGCATATACCTTCCTATCGCTTCTCTCCTAGCAGAAGTGGCATCGACCTATCTAGCGGTTCATCCATCTCCCCCCCCCATGGAGAGCGAATGGAAAGCAAGAGATTCCTAGGTCCGGATACCAGCGCAACAGTTCCTAGATTTGACCAAACCAGGATATCTTCATCAGGGTTTATCTTTAACGTGCTACCACGGCACCTTCATCCCGGGCTTCACCTCTCAGAGGATCACACCCAAGGACCACCATCACATCTCAGTTAGCCCTCCATAGGCTCCTCTCATGGGAATGTCCAGAACCATTCCCTGGCAAGACTTGCTCCAAAAGCTCGTCGTAGATCCCGGCTCGATCGACTCAACCCTCACCCTACTCCCTGCCGTAAGCTCCACCCCAAACCCGGATACAACATCATCAGCTCACATGCCCATCTGAAACATCAACTCACACATCCAGCCTGGCACCCTCCAGGCCTTCCCCGGGTTCATCACGTTGCATCAAAATGTAAGCGAGTGAAGTATAGAAATATAAGTATAGCAGATAAGCAGGTGGCTATCATAACAGTGGGTAAGCAGGTGATAGTTTACAACAAGGTAGGGCTCATCAAATAAATACTCTATCATGCAGTCCTAGCACAGGCATAGCATTATAGCAACATGAATTTAAAGCACTAGCCATACTATAATTGCCATGCGTAATGGGATCTACGAGGTTGGATGGTATGTGGCACCTTCATTGACGTAGCTGTCGGACTTCTCCTGGTAGTCATTGTCATCAGACTTGTCCTCGCTCGAGCCTGTAACGAGATTCAACGGTCGCGGAAGCGACCCCTATAGATTAGCACAAAGAACAATTGCAAAATAGAAGATCCAAATACACTCAAACATAGCCTAGATAGATAGGGCTCGATTTATAGAAAATTTGGATATGTGAATCATAATTTTCTGAGCTCGTATGAATTAGTTATGAATTTTTAAAGATTTAACCATTTTCTGAAAAGAAAAAGGGCTCGAGGGTATGGTCTCGAGGGTATGGTCTCGAGGGGTACGGTCTCGAGGATACGGTCTCGAGGGTATGGTCTCGAGGATTATGGTCTCAAGGGTTAGGTCTCGAGGAGTACGGTCTCGAGGGTATGCTCTCGAGGGGTATGGTCTCGAGGATACGGTCGCGAGGATACGGTCTCGAGGGTATGCTCTCAAGGGGTACGGTCTCGAGGATATGGTCGCGAGGATACGGTCTTGAGGGTATGCTCTCAAGGGGTACGGTCCCGAGGGTACGGTCACGAGGATACGGTCTCAAGGGTATGCTCTCGAGGGGTACGGTCTCGAGGATATGGTCGCGAGGCTACGGTCTCGAGGGTATGCTCTCGAGGGGTACGGTCTCGAGGACACGGTCTCGAGGGTGACGGTGCTCGATGACAGCCCGTCTCTGCTCGAAACCAAGTCTTGGCTGGGCTCGGGAGTGCAATTAGGGTTGCCTTGCACTCCTACCAATTCACGCGGCGGAGTCCGCGCGAAGGCCAAGTCCACAGCGGTTCTTCGACGGAACGGTGGTGCTCGGTACTCGAGGGTCGGTTTGTCGAAGGGTCAAACTCGAGGGTCGGTTCGAGCGCGTGGTCCGTCTCGGACGAGATCGGCTCGAGCGCGGGGTTCCTCCTCGGCGATCGGCGGCAGGGAAACCCTCAATTCCTGGTGCCACAATGGATCTCTGGCGCCATTAATCCGCCCATCAGTTTCGGGACTTCACGACGGTCACGTTGATGGGCTTCAGGGCGGCAGCTTTGCTTCCGGTGACGAGCTCTACGGCGGACGGCGGCTCGAGGGCGACAGCGCTCGATGTACACTTCACACCAAGTCACTCCAGCTCCAATTGGTGGCGTAGATGGGCGATTGGAGTCACGCAGCACCTGCCCGAGGTGCCGGCGGTGACCAAAACACACGGCGGAGTCCGCGCGGGTAGTAACTCCCACGGTGGAGCTCCGACAGGTCCTCGGTGCATGGCAACGGCACTCCGAGAGGGTCCACAGTCTCCATCTCCTTGCCCAATCGATGCAGGTCATCACGGCAGAGCTTCCCGGCTTCTTCTTGCTCCTCGGGGTGATCGGAGGTGGCAGGAAATGACGGTGAACGGCGGCATTCTGGAGCGGCAACGCACTGACACGTTGACGACAAGGTGGTTCGGGTCGGTGCTCTGGCGAGGCAAACGCGGAGCTAGGGTGCGCACGGGGTCCATCTCATCAAGGCGAGCGTGGATCCGGAAACAATGGAGGTCGAGGCTCAACGGAAGGACGGCTGGGTGATCTCGCCACGGCGGCGCTTGGCGCGCGGCGATGAACTGGGCGGCTTCCGTTCCGACATCCTCCCGATGCCGTGGTCCAAGGAGGCTCGGCTAGTCTCGTGTGTGTGTGCGGGTGTGTCTAGTGAGGTCGGTAGCGACCTGGGCCTACGCGCTCACGGCGGAGCGCCATGGCCAACAGCACGGCGGGGGTCGAGAAGATGGCATGGCGGAGGTGCTCACCGATGCGGACGGGGATGAAGGCGCGGTACAAGTCCAAGCGGCTCCGGCTCGAGGTACTGCTCTTCCTTCTTGCTCCCGACGCAGCAGCGGCGGCTCCGAGTTGGCGGCGGCGGTCTCCTTCCCCAACTCCTTTCTTCCCCCTTCCTCCACCTCTCCTCCAATTGAGGCTGGCAAGATGGAATTGGGCTCCACCAGAGCGGTGGCGGCGGCCTGGGAACCCTAGGGTGCCGAGGGTGCTTGCTTTATAGGGCGGACGCGGAGGTAGGTGGCCGGCGGACGGTCGATCACGGCTCTGGCTCGATCTAGCAGCCAAGGGGGGTTCCAGGTCAGCAGCTGGGGCTCGGTCTGGGTCCAGAGAGCAGCGAGAGGGGGCTACGTAGTGCTGGGTGTCAAAGCTCTTCACGGCGGCAGCGTTCTACTGCGGCGATAGCGCAGGTGCGCGCGCGCGGAGAATCTTTCTTGTGGCCGTGGGCACTTTGCGCGGGCTGGTCGGTCCAGGTGGCTTGCGGGCGCGCGTCGATTTGGGGCGACACGGGATCGAGCGATCGAGGCAGGTTGCTTCGAGGCGACGCGAGGGAACAGTGCTGACGCGAGCATGCGCGGCAGGTCGGGTGACCTCAGCGGGCGCGATGACATGTGGGTCCCGCTGTGGGACCCCATCGTCAGCGGCTGTGGCGGCTCGGTGCGGCGTGCGGACGCGCGCGGCTCTTGCTGGGCCGTCGGCCTGGTTGGGCCGCGCAGCGCGCGGTCGCGCGGGCGATCGTGCAGGCAAGCGCGGCTGGGCCGCCTTGCTGGGCTGCTCGGGCCGGTTCCTTCTTTTCTTCTTCCTTTTCTTTTCCTTTTTCATTTTCAATTACATTATTATTTATACTTATATATATATATGTGGTGTGCTAAATTTGTGCAACAAAATAGTGAGCATACATGGCCCAAATAAGGTTAGGGTATTATTCCCTTAATATTTATTTATCAAAATAAATGTTATATTGCCATTTTTAATAATCAACACATAAACCAAATAAGAATCCAACTCACTCTTTTAATGCAACATGATGATTGAACTATTGAAACATTAAAATGTAACATGTGAACATAGCGTATTGTTATGAGATGTTAATTAATTTGCAACATATGAATGCCATGCATGACATGCTAGAGTTGATGTATATATAAAGGGTAGATGATGACATATCGCATCACATCACTCAGGGTTTTGTCGAAAAATTTTATAGTTTGAATTTTGATGTTGTTACGACACGTTGGCGCCTCCGAACGACGATAGTATGATAGGATAGGATAGGATGCTCTGCTAGCTCCTCGCTCGCAGCACTTGCAGGCGACCTCGCACGAACAAACTCCAGAGGAGAATCCCGCAGGCACCCTCGTGCGCGGAGGACTTCGAGGCAGTCAGGCAAGCCAGAGTACCAAACGGATAGACAGATGTAAAGATTCTCTGCTGCACGGTGCAGTGCGCTCCAGAGGGGCAGGACGTACATGGTGGCGCCGCATGCAGATGCAGGCCCACCGGCACGCCACGCCGGCCTCACGTGGCGTGCCTGCTCCGCTGCGTGCTGGCCTGCTGGCTGCTGTCGCCTCCGATCAACATCCTTATCCACCACCCACACTTTGGTCTTTCGGGACTTGCCACTTGCCGTGGGTTCACCGTCCCAGCTTGGAGACGTGCTGTCGTACTCCTACGTGCCTAGGCCATTGCTGCGGTGGCCAAGTGCGATGACACGTACGCGGCCAAAAGGAGTGGAAAACTCTTCTCCCTCAAGTAATTAATCTAGTCGTATTCATTTGATATCATAAATAGTAATACTTTCTATTTATAATTAATTAACCTTATAAGATACTAAAATATGACACTGTTTTAGAAAATTGTATTCTCTTCTCGACGTAGGATACACTTTGTTGATCGACCTCGTAGAGAGGTCCCTAGTTGTTTGCCTAATAAAACCTTTTTTAATGGGCTTGGGAACCAAGCGTAGCTCGCTTGGTGAGCACTCCCGGCTGAGAGGCCACAGGTCATGGGTTCGAATCCTGTCGAGTGCATTCTCACCAAAAAACCCCTCGCTGGCCCCGTGTGCCAAAGCGCTGGTAAAGAGATCGACCTAGGTCGGCCTGAGGACCGTGTGTGGCCCAGACAGGTAGTCTCAGGGTAACGTCTCCCGGTGTCAGGACGGGCTCGAGTTCGGGGATTTTCTCGGCCTGTGTGAGAAGACCTTCTTCTTACTTACAATGCCCGCGGGATGGCTTGCCCCTCGCAGGTCAAGTTTTTTTCTTTTTCAATGGGCTTGAGCTCTTTACTACATAAGTAGGCTCTTACAATAACTATATTATACCGAATAACAATCCTAGAAGACAAGGATTTGAAGACCGGCCCGAGAATTATGTACATAGAGATGGAGAGGAGTGGCTAGATTGACCATCAGGACTAGAGAAAGAGTATAGATGGCCAAACACAATGTTGTATGCTTGTAGGGGGAGAAGAGGAAAGGAGTTGAGAGAGTGAGAGTGCAAGCCAAGCCAAATTAGGGGGGGGGGGGGGGGGTGAAAAGAGCTAGGGTTCGAGGAGTACGTCTGCTTACATACGCTGCCCACCTCAACAGATAGATCAATGGTTGCGAAGTGAGGTCGGAGATCCAATGACTACCAAGGAGCAGTCGTGCTTGCGTAGTGTCACCTCATTAAACGTGTCGTGTATGAGCTGGCACTGCAGGTCGACTTGTCGGCCTAGGGTCTAAGCAAAATGAGTACATGACCGTGCAATGGTGGGCTGGTGGCCATGCTGACACTGGTTCTATGGACATCAGGCCAAGCCTAAGGCCACCTAATGGACTTGACCCATTCTTTTGTCCATCTTTACTCCATTCTTGCTCTCTTGTTCTTCCTTGTTGGGATACTCTCGAAAGAAAAAAAAATTTGTGAGGTGGATTGTGCCCTACCAAACTAAGCCTTTAGTGGAGCACTTACACCTTCGGTGTTTCAACCAAAACTAACGTATCCTCTCTGATTCAGTAGGTCAGGGGATGTGCTATGCAACTTGCTCAATTTATCGCTATGCTCCAATCCTTGCATAGAGGTGCACGGTGTACTTGTCGTCCGATTTAATCATTTTAACAACTCCCTGATCCGAATCATGTATAATGGCATGCTTCCACGCATGTACGGCTGGCGCACAGCCTGCTTTGGTTCGGGAGCTTTGGATTGTCCCATGGATACTTATGGCCAACAGTACGTACAAGCCGAGTACAATTAATTGTACATTCTACGATAAGCCATTATGTACTTTTTTTCCTTTTTCCAAAGAACAGCCATTACCTAACCGAACAAACGAAAAAAATGCATAAACTAACTGAATATTCTTTCATCATTCGGAATTCAGGGTGTTTTCCTGGCACGTACGTACGTGCAGCACAGCAGCACGCATGTGTTGTCAATTATTAATATTCCCCATGTCCAGCGAAGAACAAAAAACCAGAATTCATATATATATGGCTGTACCAAGCTGCACCGCATGAGGTATCATGTGACTGAGATGCACTGCACGCTAATCCACAAGTTCGCTGCTAGTTTATCACTGGAATTGCTGATGAAATGCACAGGGAGGGCGAGCATATGCTTGCTGCATGATGGATAGGATAGCACGGCCCAGCAGTGCATATGTGATGGACAGACCTTGACTTAGCTTGGTTTAACAGAATATTCCATGACAACAATAATGCGCCAGCAGGATAGACTAATAAAGTGTTTTTATTTTCATTTTCAAATGCATTTTTCCAGGTGTTGGGTGATCTATGGCTAGCTCCTCTGTTATCCTTGTCACCTGCAAGATTCTTCTCTCCTACGAGTATTTTTTTCTCCCTGATGAAGAGAAATAAAATAAATAGAAGTGTCGTCAGCAAGATCTTGCAACTTGTACCTGAAAAGAGACCGAGAATATATATTTTTTTTTTGTGGCAGGTTTGTTCGTTTCAGTGTGGCTTGCAACAATCGCAGGCCGGGGCAGGTGCTGCTGCTTGCTGCTTACTTGAGCAGGTCGCGTTGGTAATAAGTGTCGGCACACCTACTACTGACAGGGCCAAGATAACCATATTGATCCCCCTGTTAATCTATATGCGTGATGACACTGTCAGAATCAGAGAGAATCTCATGCCAATGCCAAAGGATTTGAACGATCTCTTGTGTGTATGTGTGTTTTTTCTAGTACCGGAAGGTGGCACTTTGTTTTACACTATGGAAGTCTCAAGGATTGGTTGGCATCTAGAGCGTAGGCCAAGTTGGTAGGACGGTAGCCTCTAGGAGCCTAGGAGCCTGCCTTTCAGGTGTGGCGTGTGACACTCTTTTCGTGCAAATTCTTTCAAGGAAACACGCGGTAGTGTGATATATAATACGTCACGATCGCCTTCTACTCTAGCTAGGAAATTAGGATGTTAAACAAAACCCAAGATAGTTTGATGATGCTCTCACTTTGCACGTCCTTCCAAAACCCCAAACAAAACCTTGCATTTTCATTTTCCCACACTCCAAAGCCATTACCAGATGCTTCTGGTAGCTAGGGCAGCCTTGCATTGCCGCCTTGCCGGAGTAGTACACCTTACATCAAAAAACCACCATGCCGACGTTGCCAACTTGCCATATGCTCCTCTGCTTGACTGCTTCCCTGGCTCTGCAGTCTGCACACTGCACCAGCCACCACCGCTTGCTCTGGTCACTGGCAGCACTACTGGCTCATCACGCTCACTGCACGTTGCCTTTGGCAGCTCCCCATGTTGCCGCAACAGAAAACTGACTGGCCAGTAGTGGCGTGTCCTAAACCTGACGGTCCGCGACGTGGGAGTGCAGCGCCAGGGCGTAGGTGACGACGTGTGTCGCGCGGCGCGCGCGGCCGCCGTGCGTGCATGAATGCGTGCGTTGCGAGCGAGAGCAGGGGGGCGACGTCGTCGACGCGGCAGGCGCCGTCTGTAGGTGCGCGTGCCCACCAGCTGCGACGGCAGCGACCTCTGGCCGGGCCGCCGACATGGACAGCAACCCCGGCGCCCAGGACACGGACACCGCGGGGTTGTGTGGGGAGGCTTCCATTGATTGCGTCTCCTTCTCCGGTGGCGTCGAGATGGAGAGCACCGCGTTTCACCACGTCGCTCTCGGCCGCACTGTTCGGTGCCGGCTTGGCTGCTTGCGCATGCAGCTTTATGCATGGTTTTTCTGACCTGTGCACGCGGGGGAGCTGACATGCTGAATGCATATCCAACTACGTGTCCGGTTGCTGACGAACAGTATATGATGCCAGTTGCCAGCAGCTAGCTATACTAATACTGGTATCAGTATATCTGACTTATTTGGGCTTACACTTAAAGAGATGTCTAATGATAGTATGTAGCGAAAGCGATTAATTAATTAGGGTAAGTGGAGCGTCTCACTCTCACTTAGGGTAAGCACAACAACCTACTAATCGTTTTCGTAATGGAGCGCAGGCAAAGGTTGACTCATCACAGGACGACTAGCTTAGCTGCTCAGGATCACACTGGATGAGTGGCAGGGACTAACTTCACTGGTGGCGCAGGCGGAGTCCACGCCGAGCGAGCTCGCTTTTGGCGTGGCGTCCAGTTCACTGTATCTGTATATGCACGGAGAAATAATAGTGCACGGCGATGGACGACGACGGAGAAAAGGCGATGCGATCCGTGTACCTGCCACCGTTGACGAGCGAGGCCGTGTCTGGGCTAAAAACGGACAGATGCATGGATGATGGATTGGCACGACGTACGTGACTGCCCGCCTGTACGTGCGTATAATCTAGCTAGTGTGGTACGGTGCTCTTGTCATACTATACCATCATGTAGTACTACGAAGTATCTTGGTCCGATGTCTCTGCTGTGCTGCTGTTCCATCACCACTTATTATGAATTTATGATTCTCTCTTGGATTTTGCATTACACACGTACGTATACTCATGAGTGGTTGCACGCGCACACACATTTTTTAATCATCACTTCTCTATTGTTTCTTCTTATTCTTTTGTAGCTTACCTAGTAGTCACCTATAAAGGGGAACAAAAAGAATAGTACTCATTTTATCCTTAGCCTCTGCATAAAGTTATATAAAGGTATGCATGGTTTCAAGCTACTCCGTAATTGGGAGGAAGCATGCATCCATGACTCCAACATCGTACACCAATTATAATGCATTTCGATGAGAAAACCTGTAGTTATATACTAGCATTAATCAGCTTATCCGTGTGAAGGCATGCTACAATAATACGTACCCCGTACGTTCCAAATATGGCAGACATTTTTTTTCGATTTATACTAAGTCAAATGTCTTCAAATTCGAGCAACATATATCTATAGAAAGAAAGTAGCTAGCTAGCAGCATTTTCAATACCAAACAAATATGTTACAGAAACATGTTAAACGTACAGCTGTAGATTTAGTAAAAACTAATTGCGTGTGCCAAATGATATGTGCCTACATATTTTTTCCCTATAAACTCAAATCTGACTTAATTAAAGAGATTTTGACTAGGGATGAAGCATGTTGAATTGTACGACCCTCTCTGTCACAAATACTTGAGATTATTTGGCCCAGGTTGAATTAATCAAAATGAATTTATACCATGCTATCGATGATTTTACTTAACAATTAGTTTGAAAACATTCAAGTATATCCTGAAGTGTATTTTCTTAATACCTGTTGGGTGAGGAAATCACACACATATATGTAAGGTGAAAACAATATGTAAATCGCAATTGTATTTTATTCTGACCTTGATCTTTACAATTCGAGAGGGTATTTATAGGGGCCCCTCGACTTCGCGAAATTGAAATCTCGACTTCGCTGATTGTTGAGCGAAGCCGAGTTCCAGGCGAAGCCGCTTTTCAACCCATAACCTGAAAAGATGAAAATCGAGAAGCGAAGCTCGAGGAGAATCAAACGAAGTTATTAAATCACCTTCGCTATGTTTATCTCATGATACTCGATCAGAAATCTATTTTGTACTCCAAAGTTTGGACGAGAGGTTTTCATGTCAAAGTTGTTCCCCAACAGCAGCCCCTCACGGGCGAAGGCCTACTCCAAAGGTCTGAATCCCGCGAAGTTTGAATAAACTTTGACTTTGCTTGGTAAACGCCGTCCAAACTTTGGAGTTGGCCGTTATTCATATTGTTTTTGAAAATGCAACGGCTAGTTTGACCATTTGGGTGACAGCTGTTATCTTTGACTATAGTGATGCCCCCCTGAGGCTGTCATTTTCAAAAGAGGAGAAACGCTGGCAAAATTTTTCTTCGATTGAAGAATTTGAGATAGTTTTTCCACTTCATAGTTTTCTTGGCAACTGGTGTTTTGGGCTTGTTTTTCTCTGGCTGCACCAGCGGAGTTTGTTTGACGACTTCGTTTAAGATGTCTTCTGAAGATTTACAAGATCGGATTCGGTCCCAGGAGAGTGACAAAGTTGATGAATATAAGTCTCATCTGGATTCAGATGATGAAAACTTGGAAAATGTTGATGCTTCGATCGAGGATTTAGTTAGGGATGACGAGGGTTATACGTTGACCTTTAGCAGAAGTCTATTTGATAAGAGCTACCTTGATGAAATGGTAAGGCTGTGAATTCTTGATCATGACCTCGTCAGGATTCCCGATGCTGATGAAACTAACCCTCAACCTCATCCTGATGAGTGTATTGTTTATCGTGACCTTTTTACTGCTGGGCTTCGGTTTTCATGCCGAGATTTTCTTGAAGATGTGTTAAAGGCCTTCAACATACAGATGCATCATTTGACACCTAACGGAGTGGTTAGGTTGTCACAATTCATTTGGGCTGTGAGATCTTTAGAAGCCAATGACAACATTGTTGCTTTTTGCGAGCTGTTTGAGATGCACATTCAGTATAAGACATTTATGCTTGATGGGCGCTTGATTACTAAGCATTTTGCTTGCTGCAGTTTTAAGACAGCTCGTAATGCTGCTCAAATTTCTCCTACCACAAAGAACAAGTGGGGAGTTGGTGAATGGTCCAGGTACTAGTTTTATCATAAGGTGCCAATGGTTGAGGAAAGGGATCCTGTTACAAAGAGGATGGTGAAAAAGTATCCTTTGGCTGCGAAAATGGTTATTGAAAGATTTGTGTGTACTCCTTCCTTTCCTCCTACTATGATTTCCAAGACCGCAGTAAAGGCTTTCAAGGCAACAGCTTCGTTGTAATGCGCCCGTGATATTGTTGAAGAGTATGCTGCAGCTAGAATTTGGCCATTAAAGAAAGGATGGACTTTCTCGCGCTTCTATCCTAGGCAATTCGTGGCATCAACTACAAGTTTTATGACAATGATTTTTGTCGCCCGAGGACATTTGCTTCGGATGAAGAATTTGTGAAGTCTGCGAAAATAGGGCAGATGATTTACTTGGTAAATATGTGAAGAGCAAGAAGGATAATATAGATAAAATTATTGGTTTGGAGTATAAGCGCTTGAACAGGGTTTTCGAGGTTGCTAAGGTTGAATATCATGAGAGACGTCCTCCTGCTTATAGTCGTGAAAAGAGACAAGGCCGAAAGAAAGAAACTGCTGCTCAGGCGAAAGAAAAGCGTAAGGCTGCTGAAGGTGCAACCAAGGTTGTTGCAAAGAAGATCAAGAAGACTAAAGGTCTTGCAATTCTTCTTGATAGTGAAGAACTTGAAGCTATTCTTGATCAGACGTTGGATATTGAAGGGAATATTGTTTCTGATGTCGGTGCTGGTGGTGAAGGTGGTGTTGAGGCTATCAGAGGTGATGTTGATGGTGATGATGTCGATTTTCCTATCTCTCAAGATGTTGAGGGTGATGTGAGAAAAATTTATATGACTTTCTCTTCTAGTGGTTTGACTCCACTATTACTTACTCCACTTGATGAAAACTTACACAATTTGCAAACTCGTGGTGCTTCTGCCGATGGTCTTGGCGAAGTTGGTGCCGGAGTTAACTTGGTCTCTGAGAAAGAGACTCAAGTTAGGAATTTTCAAAAAGCTATTGGGTTGACTTCACCAAGGTTTGGCTCTGAGGTTCCTGTCGTTGGGTCTCATGATGAGAATGTTGATGCTGGGAAGACTACTTCACTTGAAGACCCTGCAACAGTTGGGGTTGGCAAAGTTGGTATCCCGAATGTGGCAAGAAAAGTTGATGGGTCTAGAGTTTATTCTCTTAATCTTGAAGAGAGTGATGAAGAAGTTTTTGATGAGGAGACTAATGATGAATGGTTGACGCGCTTGTCGAGCTCCACTATTCATGTTGAATCTGGTAAAAAGGTTGACTGTAGCTTGGGAGAACACGTTTCTACTGGTAAGTAATGTGTTTTTATGTTTGACTTGTTTGGCTTGCGTTGTCTTATTTTGTTTAATCCTTAATTTTTGTCTCTTTGCAGAAACTATTTTTCCTCATGCACCGTCTTCTCCTCAGAAGAGTGTTGATTTTAGTAAGATGAGAAATGTTGAACAAGATCCTTTGACTCCGGTTGTCCCTGCTAGTGGTGAAGGAGAAATTTCTGATGCTCTAAAGCGGGGCTTAGAGTTTTGCCAAGAGAAAAGTTTAGGTCTTGATTGTTTCAAGTTTATAGGTATTGGGGCTGATAAACTTTGGATGATGCCTCGCACTTCTGATGTTCAGCTATCAAAGTGCATAGATGAGGCTTTCATTGTCCCTGATGCGGAGCTTGAAATATCGAAGAAGCCTTTGCTTGAAGTTGCTGACACTGGCTTATCTATGATGTACAAAGGTTCTCTCTTGATGAGAGGTTTGCGGGCGGGCCTAGAAGAAAAAGAGAAGAACTTTGCCCTTCGCGAGCGTGATTATCAAGTTGAGATCCAAAGTCTGAAGGAGCAACTTGTAGGGAAAGAAAAGGTGAGAGTTGATGCCGTGGATGCTCATAACAATTTGGAGACTAGGTTGATTAGTGCTCTTGCTGCTGTTGAGAGAAAAGAAGATGAGATGAAGGAAATTGTCACAGAGAATGAAAGGTTGAAAGAAGGTATGCGACGTATTGAGAAAAAATTAACGGAGCAAGACAAATCTTTCTTCGATAAGTGCAATCGTATTTGGGAACTCTGTTTTGAGAGCTATGATAAGTTTGGTGCCAGGCCTGGTGACAAGTGTTGGGATCTTGGTGATCATGACAGTTTTTTAGTTGGCTTTGCCGCCAATACGAAGATTTGTCCCAAGTCATAGAGACCACGGTTGATATTGGGGTTTACTATTCTGCTCGTGCTTTATTTCACTTGATGAGACAAAGTCAAGATCCCTTGTTTGCGTAACTTTGTGATGACTAGTACAAGTTTTCTTCTGTGGATAACTTGACTAATGTGTCGAAAGCTACTCAAGTGTTGTGTAACAAGTATCTTGAGCAGTATTGGAGGTCTGGTGGCCGAGCTCATTGTTTTGATAAATTTAAGAAGAAGTTGCAGAAGGTATGCAATGTATTTAGCTTGTTGTGGTTTTTTTCTATTATTTTGTGTCTAACTTTTTCTTTTTGCTTGTTAGCAAATTGCAAAAGAGGCGGAGGCTGCTCAGAAGGAGGCAGAGGAGATTGCGAAGAGGGATGCTAGAGCCAGGGGTCAAAGTGGTGCTGGATCGGGCAATGTTAGTGGCGGCCATCCTTAGACTCTAGCTATTTTTCTTTTGTGAGATGAGAGGGTCTTAAGATACAATGGTTCCAAGTTATTGACTTTGTAATATATATACTTGAAAGTTGTTTGACTATTTATCCATCCTGTGCAGGTTCCTCATGCTGAGCCTGTGCAGGATATCGAAGACGTTACCCCGCTGTTAATGTCAAAAGATAACTTTGTTTTCGAGCCTAGCGAATTTTATGACTTTCGTACGAAGTCTGATGATTGTGATGTCGATGATTTTCTTGCCCGTAAGTTTTTGCTCTCGTTATCTTGGCTTGGTACTTTTTCTTTGGGGTTTTTGTCTTATAAATCTTTTATAGATGTGAATAAACGATACTGCAGTATCAGCCCTCCTAACTGTCGAGTTTTTGATTTCATGGATTTTGCACAGGTAAAGTTTATTATGTAAAGTTTATTTTTCGTCTGTGGTTGGACTTTCGTCTTCTAACATCTTTTTCCTGTAGTCATTTGGGTCAAGTACTTCGCTGGCAAATGTTTGTGAAGACTATTTACGCCGTGAAGCGGACGATATTATTAATGAAGTTGTGAGCGACATACTTGGTGATGCTGCCAAAGTAGTTAGTTCTCAAGATGACTAATTTTGTAAATGCATTTTTGTAATTAGGTAAGTTGTATTGCAAGACATCTTTGTTGTACTGCGAAGTGTGTGAGTTTACCTTCGCTTGTAAATGAGTATTGTATAATCGATTTGAATTTTATTGTCTTTCTTTTTGAAGATCCTGCTTTTTATTTGAGGTGATTGTTTGTGTTTCGCTTAAGGACTGGTAATGTTTTTGCTCTGACGAGATCGATTTCAAGAATTTAATAAAATTTTGAAACGTCGTTTCTTCTTTTCGTATGCAATAGACGCATATACTTCGCTTATAGACTGAAAATGTTTTCTTCTTAGTGAAATAATGTTCGAAAAATTTGCCTTATCGAATTTTGAAACGCCGTCCCTCCCTTTTCGTGCGAAGTGGGCGTGTGCGCTTCGCTTAGAAGCTCAAGAACATTTTTACCTTGGTGAAATAAAGTCAAAAAATTTGCCTTAGCAAATTTTGAAACGCCGTCCCTTCATTTTTGTGCGAAGTGGACGCGTACGTTTCCTTAAAAGCTGAAAACATTTTCACCTTAGTGAAATGAAGTCAAAAAATTTGCCTTAGCAAATTTTAAAATGTCGTCCCTTCTTTTTCGTGCGAAGTGGACGCGTACGCTCCCTTCGAAGCTGAAAACATTTTCACCTTAGTGAAATAAAGTTGAAAAATTTGCCTTAGCAAATTTTGAAACATCGTCCCTTCTTTTTCGTGCGAAGTGGACGCGTACGCTTCCTTAGAACCTGAAAATATTTTCACCTTAGTGAAATAAAGTCAAAAAATTTGCCTTAGACTTATTTGAGTTGGATAAGTTAGCATTTTTTAGATTTAATAAAATGTTGATGCTAACTTATTTTTGTAACATTTGTGCCGATATGGGAGTATATGTTGGATATACTCTTTGGTATTTTGTACTTTTAGTTGTGTAATGTAGAGACATATCTTTGGGAAAACTATTTTCTCATTTATATTTCATGAGATTTACAAAGAGACCGCCTCATTAAAAAACCACTCACCCTGCGGAGGGTTTCCCCTGAGTGAAAAAAGAGTGCAGCTCGATTACATTGTAAGTTTGCTTGGAATGAAACTTCTACTTCTACTTTACAGGAAAGAAAACTACTCTTCTGGTTTGGCTAAGGGTAGTATTTGTAAAGTGCTTCTATATTTCAAGTGTGACTGAGTTCTTCACCTTTCAGATTTGCTAGATGATATGCATCTTCTTTGTTTGTTCTAGTGATGATGAAAGGCCCTTCCCACTTTTGTTGGAATTTTCCCACTGTGTCTTCATCTCTTTTTTTTGAGGACAAAATATCCTAGTGCTAACTCTCTTGGTTTAACTTTTTTATTGTACCACTACTGCGTTTTAAGTTGGTACTTCTTGATATTCTCAAGTGCTTTATTTCTTTCTTCTTTGAGTAGATCTTTACTTGTTGCTTGATCCTCTTCTGTGATCATTTGAATGTTTGTTCTTGGACCCTCATACTTTATTTCTTCAGGGATCATTGCTTCATCTCTGTATAGTAACTTGAATGGAGAAAATCTGTTGGCCTTGGCTTCGAAGTGTTGTGAGACCAGATAACTCTTGGTAATTCGTTGACCCATTTTCCTTTTTTAGGTCTGTTAAGCATTTTGAAATTCCAGTGCAAATTATCCCATTTGCTCTTTTGACTGCTCCATTAGAGTGTGGGTGTCATACTGATGCGAAGCAGAGTTTGATTCCCATTGACTAACAATATTCCCTGAAGTCTTCACTGTCAAATTGTGTTCCATTATCTACTGTGATGTGACTTGGGACTCCAAATCTGCATATGATGTTTTACCATAGTAATTTTTTCATTGTGTGAGAGGATATGTTGGTGATTGGCTTCGCCTCAATCCACTTGGTGAAATATTTGACTGCAACTATTGTGTATTGGTAGTTGCCTTGAGCCGGAGGTAACTTTCTAACTATGTCGATTCCCCATCTTGCAAATGGTCAAATTGGTTCAATTGGTTATAGGTTTGTTCCTGGTGCATTGACTTTACTTCCTGCCATTTGAAAATTGTGACAAGTCTGAACGATTTCTTTGTTGTCACTTTGGGCAGTTGGCCAAAAAAACCCTTGTCTGAAGGCTTTCCCGACTATTGATCTAGCCCCGGCATGACATCCACAGATTACCTCATGTATTTCTTCTCTTGAGATGCACTTTAGTAGTGGTTGGCAAACTCCTTCCTTGTAAAGTTCTTCGTTGATGATTTTATAACTTTTGGTCTTTTGCTTCATTCTTATTTCATCAACTTTGTTTTCTAGCTCGTAAAATCCTTTGAGGAATGTCATAATTGGAGCTCTCTAGTCTTCGCTTTCTATGATGTGTACTTCTTTCAGTTGTTCAATTTTTATTTTTGTTGAGGCTTCAGTGATAGTTTGGAAGATACTTCTGGTGATAACTCTAACTTTTGGGCGGCGGCTTTTGCAATTTCGTCTGTATCTGTGTTATCATTTCTTGAGATACTTTTTACTGCGAATACAGTGAAGTGTTTTTCTTGATCCCTCAATAGTTGGAGATACTTTGCTAGCTCTGGATCTCTTGCTTTGTAATTTTTCTCTATATGTTTAGCCATAACTTGAGAATCTGTCTTGATTATTAGCTTCTGAATTCCTATTGCTCTTGCTTTGCGAAGTCCCAATAATACTGCCTCATATTCTGCGATGTTGTTGGTGCATTGAAAGTCTAGTCTTATTGTGTATTTGAGTTTGATTCCAGAAGGTGAGGTTATGATTGCTGCTGCTCCTGCACCGGCGAAGCCCCAGACGCCATCACAATAGATTATCCATTCTGGCTGCTCTATTCTTTCTTAATTGTACTCTGAAGGTGTCCAATCTACTACGAAGTCAGCCAACACTTGGGATTTTATTTCTGTTCTTTTCTCAAATTTGATGAAGTATTGAGACAATTCTGTGCCTATTTTCCCAATCTTCCTGAGGACTTACAGCCTTGTAACACTTCTCTGAGGGGTTGATTTGTTGGCACTCTAATTTTATGCGCTTGGAAGTAGTGTTTCAACTTTCTAGATGCCATAAGTACTGCATATGCAATTTTTTTGATTTCTGAATAGAAAATTTTTGATTCAGATAAAGCTTCTGATGCGAAGTATACTGGGACTTGTCTTGTTAAGTGCTTATTTTCTTCTTCTTGTATCAATACTGCACTAATTGTACTTTTATTTGCTGATACATACAATAGCAAATCTGCCATTGGGTCAGGTGTTGCCAAAGTTGTGGGGTTGGATAGATGCTTCTTTATTTCTTCGAAAGCTTCTTATTGTGCTTGACCCCAGTTGAATTTTTCCTTTTTTCCTTTTAGCGCTTGAAATTTTGGGAGGCTTCGCTCAGCTGATTTGGATATAAATCTGTTCAGCGAAGCTAATCTTCCTGTCAGCTTTTGGATGTCCTTGATGTTTCTTGGCACTTGCATATTCAGTATTGCCTTCACCTTCTCTGGATTCGGATCAATTCCTTTTGTGGATATGATGCACCCCAAAATTTTGCCTGTTTGAACTCGAAATGTGCATTTTTCTGGGTTCACCTTTAGATTTGCTTTTCTGAGGTTTGAGAAGGTTTCTTATAAGTCTTCGACATGGTCTTCTCTTTTCTTGCTTTTGACTACCAAGTCATCAACATACGCAAGCAGATTTCTTGGTATTTGATCTTTGAGGACTGTGGATGTCATTCTGATGAAAGTTGTTCCTGCATTGCGAAGCCCCTCGGCCATTCTTTAGAAACAGTAAGTTCCAAATGGTGTAACAAAACTTGTGTATTCTTAGCTAAGGCGTACCCAGTGCCCTAGGCTCCCGTACTGTAGGGTCTGGGGAAGGAAAAATAGCCAGCAACCATCCCTGCATAAATGTGTAGAGGCTGGGGCATGAACCCTGGACCTCTTGGTCATAGGCGGTAAAGCTCTACCGCTTGCACGAGGGCCGTCCTTCCAAATTTGTGTATTCTTCATCTTCTTTTTTCATCCAGATTTGATGGTAGCCTGAATAGCAATCGAGGAAACTGAGCATTTCACTTCCTGCTGCTTGGTCTACTAGAGTATCTATTCTTGGTAAAGGGAAGTTGTCTTTTGGACATGCCTTGTTAAGATCTGTAAAGTCTATAGACATTCTCCACTTTTTGTTTTTCTTCTGCACCATGACTATGTTTATGAGCCAAGTTGTGAATTGTACTTCTCTTATGACTTTTGCATCTAGCAATCTCTGGACTTCAGCTTTCGCAGCTTGTGTTCTATCTTCGGAAAACTTTTTGAGTTTTTGCTTTTTTGGCCTGAAGTTTGGGTCGATGTTTAACTTGTGTTCTATGACATCCCTGCTTACTCCTCCTAAGTCTTGTGCAGACCAGGCGAAGATATCCTTGTTACTTCGCAAGACTTGTATTATCTTTTCTTCTTCTTCTTTTGATAAATTTGTGCCGATGATAATTTGACTTTCTAGTACCATTGGGTCGAGTGGTACTTTCTTTGTGTCTTCGCAAGGCTTCGCTTTTTCTTGTGTCTTCGTGTTTTCAGTTTCAAGCTCATCATCTTCTTCTTCTTCTTGTATCATGTGGATATTTTTGAAAGCTAGGCTTGCATCTCTTTCTATGTTTCTTGCCTCTGTTTGATCGCCGAAGACGGTTATGATGCCATTGATTGCTGGCATCTTCATGCATAAGTATGGGTAGCTTACTATGGCTTCGAAGGCATTTAAACTCCCCCTTCCAAAGATTGCATTGTATTGGCTGTGCATTTCGACAACATCAAATGCTATTTGCTCTGTTCTCGCATTATTCACGATTCTGAATGAGACTGGCAAGACAATTCTGCCGACAGAGTTTATTTTCTTTCCGCCAAAGCCAACTAATGGGTGCTCGGCTCTTCCCAAGATTTTTTTGTCAATTTGCATTGCGTCTAGAGTTCTTGTGAATATGATATCTGCTGAGCTACCACCATCTATTAGAATTTTTGATACTGCCCAACCATCAATGTTTGCTTCTATGACCATTGCGTCCATATGAGGGTAATCTTTGAGCTTGAGATCTTGTTCTGAGAATGTGATTGGCATGCGGGACCATCTTATTTTCTTGAATGGACCTTCGACTGCTATGGAGTTTACTCTTCTGAAATAATTTCTTCTTTCATTTCTTGTATCGAGCTCCATGCTATTTCCTCCGAAGATTGTTATAATTCTGCCTTTGCTTGGGATAATAGCATTCCCGTTGCTTGTTGACGCTTCGGGCATGTTGTTGTTGTGTTGAATTTGGTGGTTGCTATCTGCCACTGAACTTTCAGGATGGAAACTTTGCTGCTGACTTGGGCCCTATTGATTTTGTGGGCACACTGCTAATGGTTAACAACTATAGATTGGCGGAGATGGTGGCAACATGTGCTGAGGGTAAGTTATTGGCAGGTAACTTGTTCTTTGGGGAGCTAGATGGTTGACAACTTTCAGCTGCGAAGTTGCTCTATTCTCTTCTTGCATTTCTTCAATGCTTTTCGTTACTCTTGGGCACATTTTTGATGTGTGACCAGCCCCTTTGCCATGTATGATACAGTACATTTCTTTGGGCCCTAAAATTTTTCTTTCAAAGTTTCTGTTTTGGTTGTTATAATTTGGCCTTTGTTGGAAATTTTCCTTGTAATTTCTGTTGCTTTGGAAATTTCTTTGATTGCTTGAGCTTGGGCCTTTGCTATTGACTTCGCTTGTGTTGTTGATATGGTTTATTCTCTGAAATGGTCTTCGCTCTGAGTTTCCTATTCTTGAATGTTGGAAGTTTTTGTTTGGTCTTGATATGTTTCTTTCTCCTATTTCTTCTTCTATTCTTTTCCTGTAATCTTCATCAGACTCGTAGTACTTTCTCATTTCTTCGTATAGTTTTTCAACTGTGGTTGGTCTTTTCCTTTTGAAGTGTGATGAGAGTTGATCTGCTCGTAGTCCTTTGATTGTTGCTATAATGACGACTTCGTCTGGTATGTTTGGTATTTGAGCTTTTGCTTGTATAAATCTTTTGTAATATTGGCTCAACGGTTCTTTCAGTTGCTGTTTGATGTTGAAAAGATCATCACTGGTGAGTTCAACTCTTTGTAAGCCTTGGAAATCTAGGAGCAGAGTTGTGCGAAGTTGATCCCAAGATTTGATTAACCTTGGTTTTAGCGAAGAGTACCAATGCTGCGTTGGTCCTCTTACTGCCATGATGAGCGACTTTGCTAGGGTGTTCGCATCTCTCCCGCTTGATGCTACTACTGCTTCGAAGCTCATAAGGAATTGTCTTAGGTCGGACATGCCACTGTAGGTTCGGATGATGTTGAATTTGAAATCTGCTGGCCACTTCGCTAGTTGAATGTCGATTGACAAGGACGACTCTGTATCAATTGTTGCTATTTGACTTTGGTTCTCTCTGCTATTGGTGTTCTTGCTTGCTGATTTTGGATCTTGAATCATGACTTCGCTCTCATTTTCTATTTTTTAGTTGAGCTTTCTTATTTCGGCTTCTGCTTCCGCAATATTTTGCTTCAGGGACTTTTCCCTTGTCTTCGCTCTTGCTTCTTCTAGCTATTTTCTCTTGATGATAAGTTGATCTTCGAGTTCTTTGAGTCTTCTTTCTTCGTTCTGAGTTTGTTCATCTTCTTGTAAGCGTCTGTTTTTTGTTTTTGTCTCATCTTCCAAAAGTGGGTCTTTGTCTTGGTTTGAATTGTCTCCAGCCGAAGCTGTCTTTTTGCTGGGTCTTGCCATTTTACGTCCGTGTGGTGGTCGTGAGTGTCTTCGATCACATAAACGGACGGTGCCAGATGTTGGGTGATGAAATCACACACATATATGTAAGGTGAAAACAATATGCAAATCGCAATTGTATTTTATTCTGACCTTGATCTTTACAATTCGAGAGGGTATTTATAGGGGCCTCTCGACTTCGCGATTACATGAAAATTACATATATAACTGAAAACATCTCTCGAAATCAGTTAAGAAATCAATTGGTGAAGTGGTGGAACACACTTTGCCCTTCATCCTCACCCTTTCCGGACAACTTCAGCCTTCATGTCATTTTCTCGACCCGGCAAAAAGGTTATGATCACTCTCTGAGCGAAGTTGAAATCTCAACTTCACTGATTGTTGAGCGAAGCCGTGTTCCAGGCAAAGCCGCTTTTCAACCCATAACCTAAAAAGATGAAAATCAAGAAGCGAAGCTCGAGGAGAATCAAACGAAGTCATTAAATCACCTTCGCTATGTTTATCTCATGATACTCGATCAGATATCTATTTTGTACTCCGAAGTTTGGACGAGAGGTTTCAATGTCAAAGTTGTTCCCCAACAACACCATACTCGTTAGATGGCCATACAGTACATACCAATAAGAAAAAGGTTATGAAACTCAAAACTTGGCCATAAAACCAACATCATCTAGTCATCTACTCGTACTCTAGTACCAACTATTTACAACTCGTGAGTAGTACACACGCACTACCGGAAACTCATTCTTTGTCGAGTGCCGCAAATTTGGCGAGTCTCAAAACCCTCTTTGCCGAGTGCCTCAGCCTCTTTGCCGAGTGCCACAACCTGGCACTTGATAAAGACAGCCCCTTTGCCGAGTGCCACTGCCTGGCACTGGGCAAAGGCCCTCTTTACCAACTATCCAATTAGGCACTCGGCAAAGATTTATTTTTTTTAATTTTGATTTTAAACTTTTTCTGTGGTCCTTATATATTGTATTGAATCATATTTTCAGATTTGAAAATTTTTTATAACTTTTTGCTATATTTTTTGAATTAATTTTGTTTATTTGAATTTTTCTCAAAAAAGTAAATTTGAACTGCAGGTGAATGAAATAATAAAATATAGTCATTTAAAAAACTATATTCATGTTGGAGAGTGTATTTTGAGGCCGTATCCAGAAACTCACCCAAAATTTTGAACACCTTGTTCACGAAACACGACCATCGAGTTGCGTAAGAAGTGTTTTTTAATTATATAAAATGCAAACGAAGTCTGAAAATCACGAAACTTGGTGACGTGTCATCTCATTGTATGTGAAGGTGGTGGTAAAAACTTAAAAATGTTTCGAGCAAGTTATGATGTCGGATGGCCAAAACCCAAACATCTCCACATGTGATCACTTGTGGTCACATGTGGAGGTGTCTAGGTTTTAGACAACCGACGTCACAACTTTCTTAAAATATTCTTTATTTTTTATCAGAGGCTCTTCATGTGATAACATGACACCTCGACAAGTTTTGTGATTTTTGGACTTCGTTTGTATTTTATATAATTAAAAAACACTTCTCACGCAACTGAATGGTCATGTTTCGTGAACAAAGCGTTCAAAATTCCGGGTGAGTTTCTGCATACGGACTTAATATACACTCTTCAATATGAATATAATTTTTGAGTGGCTACATTTCATTATTTTATACACCTGCAGTTTAATTTTGGATTATCAAAAAATTGAAGTAAATAAAATAAATGAGCAAAATATAACAAAATATTATAAAAAAGTCTCAAATTTCAACATGTGCTTGTAAACAATATACTAGGACAATAGAAAAAGTTTGAATTTAAAAGAGTTCATCTTCTCATGCTTTTGAATTTGAAAAATTTAAAATAAAAAATAAAAAAATAAAAAGGCTTTGTCGAGTGCCCTACCTGGACCACTCGGCAAAGTTGCCAACCCAATGAGGCCCAGCAGCCCGCTCCCCATCTCATATATAAATAACCCTAACCCTATCTGGATTGATAGCCGACTATCAAGAGGGGAATTCACGGTTGAATTCGCGGTTGAAGTGCCTCTAGGTTTGACTTGGCATGATGCATATGAGAGACTAACTAGAGAGCTAACCCTTGCCCCTGTTCTTCTTGGAGATATGCTAACTCTTGTGATCAAAGAGGTTTACATATTGAGGTTAGCGTCCTTGGCAAGTGGTGTGACTTGGATTGGCGAAGGCGCGACGATGAAGAACACTTGTGTTGGAAAAGAGAAGTGATGACTCTTGGATTAGAAAACTGCTTTAATCCATAATGATTGAGATCTTGATGATATATTGGTTGCGTAGCCCTTTGAATAAGCTTTTCATAGAGTCCAAGATCATCAAAAACAGAGTTCGGAGCTAAGAGATATGCCCGTTTTAGTGCGGGGTGGTGCTGGACCAGCGGATGTTCCGGTTAGCCTGGACCGGAAGTTCCGGTCAGCCCAGCCCGAGCAACCACACGATCCGAAACACTTTCGGTTGGTGATCGGAAGTTCCGGTGGAAGTTCCGGTCAGCCCAGCCCGAGAAACCGCGCGCCCCAAATCACTTCCGGTTCACGACCGAAAGTTCCGGTGGAAGTTCCGATGGATGACCGAAAGTTCCGGTCAGGTGACTAGATGTTCCGGATGACTTTGCGGACTGACTTGCGTACAACGGCTAGATCTGGACTGACTTATGTACAACGGCTAGATCTGAACTGACCGAAAGTTCCGGTGGGGCTCCACCGGAAGTTTCGGTAGGCCAATCCGAGGTGACTATATATGGGTTTTGGCCGGCTATTGGGAGTCATTCTTGCCCATTCTTTCATTCTTGAGCATTCTTTGAGCGAGAAAAACTCCTTCTCACTCATCTCTTGACTTGCTTGTTCATCTAGATTGAGATTGAGTGAGAATCTAGTGCTAAGCATTGAGAGTTGCATCTAGAGGCACTAGATCTTCGAGTTAGCTGCGGAGTTCTTGTTTCTCTTGGGTGAATCCCGTCACCCTAGACGGTTTGGAGGCAGCAGGGTGTTGACCTTGAGGTGGAGATTGTTCGAGGGCACACCCGGTGTTCTTGTGCGGGGTTCTTGATCCTTCCCCACGGGAGTTCACAAAAGGATACTCTAGCGGATTGCGCGTGGCTTGAAGGATCCCCTTCTTGTGTTGATAGTGCGGCGTCCGGCAGCGGGTTTGGCATTGAGTGCCAATTTAGCTTGCACATCTCTAAGCGGGAGTATCGCCACAACGAGGAGTAGCCTGCCGGGAAGCAAGTGAACCTCGGTAAAAAATCATTGTGTTCATATTGTGATTGCCGAGGATTCTCTTGTGTTGTTATCTCGATTGGGTGATTGGCCATCTACACTTCATGTTCTTATAACAATCCAATCCCCCTCTCCTGTATCTAGCTTGTTATTCATTCTTTTATTGTTTGCTTGTCTTGCTAGATAGTGAGTAGAATTACTAGCTTGTGTAGCTCCTTTGTGTTCTTATCTTATTGCTCTTGCTAGTTGAGTGAAGTGCCTAGAGTAATCTTGTTTAGAATTGCTAGGCCTGTTGTTGATTAGGTGCTAATAGTATAGCCTATATACTAGACTTGTTAGAAAGGCTTGCATAGAGTAATTGAAGCTTTAACTTTGCATTTACGCCATCTTTTAGTCTAACAAGTTGCTTAAGTGTCTTTGCAAGAAATTTTATTAGGCTATTCACCCCCTCTAGCCATTAGGACCTTTCAGCGGCTTCTCCCAACGCCGGCGGGTCGCGGCGGCGCGGCTCGGCGGGGCGGCGGCCCCTCCCCCGAGCTCCTCCAGCGCGCGGCGGCGGTCCGCGACGGCAGCCCGTAGGGAGGGCGGCCCTCGGCGGTGTGCGGGGAGGCCAGCTCGCCGGAGCGCGGCACGGCGGCGCGACGAGCTCAACTGCCGGCGTTGATGGGCTCGTTAGGCCATGTGGATGGGCTTGGCGGGTCTCTGCCTTTTTTATTTATTTTTTCAGAAAATATTTGTCGAGTGCTTACCTAGCACTTGGCAAAGTCTTTGCCGACGTTTTCTTTGCCGACAAGTCTTTGCCGAGAGCCTACGTGGCTAGCACTCGGTAAAGCCTTTGCCGAGTGCAAATAAGGCTTTGCCGAGTGCTGACGGCACTTGGCAAAGAAGGCGATTCCGATAGTGACGCCTTCAGCGGCACGACACGACACGACGTTGTAATGTTCATGAGCTGAAGAGTGAAGCCCAGCAGTGCGCTGTCGAGTTTCACCGTTGACGCAGGTAGCCAGAGCCAGCAGAGCCTGAAATTTTTGCAGGTTGGACGTTGGAGGGAAGGGAGAAAGCGTTGCGTTGGCGGGAAGCAAACGGGAAGGCAGGCAGAGAGACTGTACGAATAAACTGGCGGGAAACCTAACGGAACTCCCTTCAATTCGCAGCGTGCGATGCTTCCACCTAACCTAACCATCCTTGCAGCAGCAGCATTCATGTCTGTAAATGTTTTTCAAGCCACACGTCACGCGCGCTGGCTGGCGGGAATCTGATCAACAGATGCCAGATCGATTCTCCCGATTTGGGCGCCGGCCGGGATAATATCTTCATGAGAAAGTAATTACCACACCACACACGAGTAGCAGTAATTACCATACACTGTACTAGTTGGTTAGTAGGAGTACATGAGAAAGTCTTGGCCCTACTAGCCTCTAGCCAAGTGGCCACGCATCTGAAGATATAAGGTTACTTGGAGCAGGAAGGACAGTGAGAATTTTGAACAATCATTAACCGATCTCCACTTAACGTTGGTGCACGTATTACTGAATTACTGATGTGTGATTCCGGTAGATAGTGAGAGTACCACGGAGGAGAAGGGGAAGAAACAACGAGGGATGAATGGAAGCAGGCAACGCAGCATGATGATGGCGGGGGGCAAACAGAAACAGGCTTGGGGCCTTGGGGGTTGGGGGTCCAGTTCCTCCCTCTCCAGCCCACGCAGCAAGCAGCAGGTCGCCAGCACTGGTCCAGGGGGGGTCCTCTCGACCCGGCTCGCCTTCTTGTTCGCTTCCAGTTAACGCCGGCCGCTGATCTCGCGGATCCGTCCGGCTCCGGCCGCCCAGCGCCCAGTGCCGGTCCAGCCAGCCCGCCGCAGGTCCGCACAGCAGGCAGCAGCAGAGTTTTATCTGAGTTGCTCGCGGCGCCCTTGCTGCAGAAAGTTAACCTTGCTGCTGACTTTGCGGAGTTGCAACCACAGCCATCCATCCAGCCATATCCAAAATTCCAAAGTGGGTAAACCTGCATGCATCGAAAATCCCTCGTCGGCCTCGCGCTCCTGCCTGCCGCGGTGCCGCCGGGGCGGCGTTCGATCGGGACTTGTGACGAGCGGCGTGGACGTGGACCACCGCATCCGCCATGGGAGTGCTCGCAGTCGCAGCTAGCCAGCTCCTTGATTGGCGCAATCGGTTTTAGTTTAGTTTTACCAGCAGCGGCAGGGAGCACTGGTGGAGCAGCGACCAGCGAGCGCCGGCCGACCAGTAACGTGATGTCACGAGAGGGCGGGGGGTTCGGTTCTGAATTCTGAATTTCAAGGCTGTGGCCGGCCGACTGTTGTTAGTTAACCGACCATTCCCCTCAGTAGTACTTGTATATTAATCAACAACCTTAACAACGTGTCGATGCTATATATACATAAACCCAACCTAGTGTAGTACACGTACTGTGATGTACTGCTGCCATCTAGCATTACTACTGGAGCAGAGGAAACCGTTTTTGATGCCACACCGTACCTTGCTTAGCTTGACCCAGCGAGCGAGCTTTCTTCTTAAAGCGCACTAAAGGCCAGTGGCCGCGCACGTTACACGTAGCTGTGCGTCATATATAATTTGTCCGGTCCAAACACTAACACCACAGCACCGTCTCCATCGCAGAAGCATCGTCTTCCCAGATCCGTTCTCGATTGGCAACATCCCAACATCTCCGTTTTGGCAAGCAGCGCTATTCCGTCTCGAAATGGATGCAAGTAATTTAGAACAAATTATCAGTATTTTAATATAATGCATAAAATGTATATGTCATGATTCATGAAAATACATATGGCATCATCACAAATTTAACAACACTTGTTTAGTAATATACATATATATATATATATATCTATATATATATATATATATATATATATATATATGTCGGTGTTCTGACCCTCGAGGGGTTAACACCAACGAGTAATATTG
>CM041631.1:7154896-7166093 GCA_023333625.1 Bothriochloa decipiens
TCTTTTGCGGTGCTCAAGGGCGGTCGTTAAGCCCTCACTCGAGGACCGGCCTTCGCTCCCTCGAGACTTCGAGGTGCGTTTTACCTTATGTAGAAAACTCCGTTAGCGAGTGACGGTTCTTTTTTCTTACCGTTGGGCACGCCTTTTGAGGAGAAGGGCTTAGCGGTACGATCGTGGCGGGCCCGAGCAACAGCTCTCGGTCAGAGGTGTGACGCGTGCGTCTGGTCGGGGGTCGAGGGGGGAACGGTCAGGTAAACGCATTAATTGCGGGAAGTTACCTTTTCCCTGCCGCCGGGCTCCGCCCGTTGCTCTTCCCGAGTATAAAAACGGAGGGGGACAGGCGTTCGCTCCCACCTTTGCCATTCTACCGAGCTCCTGCTTTCCTGCGCGCGTGAGGATAAAAACTTAGAGTGAGAAGTCGCGATTGGGAACCTTCCTGGTCGACCGTCTGCCGAGGAGATTCGTGTTGTTGTTGCTGCCGCCGCGCCCACCGAGCAGATCTGTGCCGCCGCCGCCACCATGGCCCCAGTCCTCTAGCCCGCCGAGCCCTGGCGCCCGTCGACCGTGACGCGGGAGAGGCTGACCGAGCTGGTGAGAGAAGGACTTCTCCGCCCCGTCACGGATTCGAATCGGCCGGAGTGGATTGCGCCGCCCAGGGACCACGAAGAGCCAAATCCGCCGGAGGGGTATGTGGTGAGCTTCCTCAAGTTCCATCGGCACGGGTTCGGCGTTCCCCCAAGCGAGTTCATGCGGGGGCCGACGAACTACTACGGCGTCGAGCTCCACCATTTCTCCCCCAACGCCATCTCCAACGCCGCCATCTTCGCGGCCGTCTGCGAGGGCTATCTCGAAATGGAGCCACATTGGGAGCTATGGCTCCACCTCTACAAGTGAGAGTGGTTCGCCTCCCCGGTGTCGGTCGGAGTAAGGCAAATCGTCAGAGCGGGATGCCTCAACTTCGCGTTGAAGACCGGGAGGTCGGAGGAGCCACGCGAGTACATCCCCACCGGGTTGGCGACCAACCACTCCCGGTGGGACGAGAGTGGTTCTATCTTCGCAACGACGGCGGCTATCTCCCGCCGTACACCGGGCGGCTCATCGCCGAGCGTCCATACAATTGGCCGTTCGGTGTCGCGGGAGACCTTCAGCGTCGGCTTCACCCCCTCGTCGTTGTGATGAGGACCCTTCGAGAAGCGGGCCTGATGGCGGGGATGGTCGCCTCGGCCTTTCACAGTCGACGGGTGCTCCCTCTGATGGAGCGCCCGTTGCGGTTGGACGAGATGCTCCCCTCGGCGGCGCCCGAGCTTCTCAGGAGATGCCGGATGTCCGGCGAGAGGCCATCCGCCTCGGAAGTCGTCACGCGGGTAAAGGGGATGGTGTCTGGCTCATTCAGGGTGGAAGACGTCAACCGTCTCCCCATGCAGCCGGAGGAGGGTTGCCTCGACCTGGTGAGTGCCCCGGCTCGTGCCCTTCGAGTTCTTCCCCCCTCCTCCCCTTTCTTATGTCCCTGTGACTAAACGTCTTTGCGCAGGGGAGAATTGACTACCGGAGATCGAGGCCTCCACTGAGGGAGGACGCTCCCAATCGTCAGGTAAGACGCTTCACCGCCCAGCAAGAGAAGCGGAGTAAGGATGAGGAGGAGAAAAAGAAAGCCAAGAAGCTCCGGGAGCGCGAAAGGCTCGCTAAGCGCCGCGCTGAGCAGAGGCGCGACGGGCTCCCGGAGGAGGAGTCTCCCTCTGATGGAGATGAAGATGATGATGATGACAGTGATGACGTCGAGGGGGTGGAGGGGCGCCTCGATCGCATCCTGTCGGAATCCTCCCATGCTGACCGCCCCTTCATGCAGGAGGAGGTGGCGGAGCAGCGCGCCCCTCAGCCGGCGGCGTCGGCCTCGGAGCGCCGACGTGGAAAAAGGGGGGCCGAGGCCTCTCCTCGAGGGGGATCACCCACCTCACGTCGTACTCGAGGCGGGAGCCCACCCACTTCGATCCGGGAGACCCGGTCCCGGTCGTCGGCGCGCGCGGAGCAGAGGCGTGCCCAGGAGGCCCCGTCGAAGCAGGGAAGCGCGGCGACCTCATCGACGGCCCCGAGCAGCCCCAGCCCTGCGAAGAGCTCGGCTTCGGGAGGGGTCTCGAAATCTGCGGGCAGTTCGAGGGGTGCCCGAAAGGCCTCTATACCCTTCGGGTAAGTGTCGTTGAATCGTTTTCTTTTAGTTGCGTCGTCTTTGTGCGCTTTAATAAACTTTTTGCCGTTCTGCTTTCCATTCAGGCCCAAGCGCCAGATCGAGGAGGCGTCTCTCGCGCCGGCCAAGCGGCTCAAGATGGATGCAGCCACGAAGACGGAGGCCCCGGCTACAGGTGCGTCGTCGAGGCCCTTGGCCCCGTGGGAAGCCAAGTGGTTGTCCTCAGCCCTTGGTGCTATGGCGCGCGGTAGGCTGACGGGTTCTACTCCTGCTGCAGGGTCGAGCATCCCGGGGGCCGCGGCGGGTGGTGACTCCATGCCTGGGAGGACGCATGAGGGAGGGAGCGCCTCCTTGACGTCACCGCCTGCAGCCCTCGAGCTCGACCCGGCACCAGGAGGCGGCGCCCTGACATCGGGGGCTTCTGTTCCTGGTGGTCCGGAGGCTTCGATCCCCGCACCCAAGGCGGCTGCCCCCGAGGGCCATGAGCCGGGAGAGGAGGTCGTCGTCATGGACCTCGAGGGTGAGGAGACCTCGACCCTTCCCCCCTCGACGGGAGAGCAGCGGCCCTGGCCGGCGGGGCTGCCCGAGCTCGAGGCCTGGAGGGAGCAGGAGCAGGGGGCCCTGCAAGAAGCGGAGCTGCCACGGCCGCAGCAGGAGGAGGAGAAAACTGGGGGCCAGCCCTAGCATCAGCAGGCGCAGCAGACGCCGCCAGGGGATGCAGCGCTGCTGGACCCGCCGGCGCAGCAACCGCCCGAGACGTCTGAGGCGGAAGCGACTTCTGGACTGCCCAAACAATGGGTGTCCGTGATTACTTTGGACGAGTTGCTGGCCGAACAAGAAACGGCGTCGAAGGCGTCGACGGTCCCGCGGCTGCCGGGGGCGCCACCGGAGGATGCCTTGGTACCGAGCCCGGCAGAAGACTCGCCGGCGGTGGTCCCACCGGCGCCACAAGTCGTAGCGTTGGGTGAAGCGACGGCCTCCACACCTTCGCTGCCTCCGACGGCGCCGGAAGCAGCACCGAATCAGGCGCCGCAACCGTCGACGGAGCAGCCGGAGAAGACGGCGGCTGTCGGCGTGCTGAGGAGGTCAATGTCCGACCCCGGGCTGAGGAGTGCCCGCGCCGCGTCAGAGTTTCGCATCCCGGGAGAGTTGGCCGTGGGCTACGGCGTTCCGGGCGATGTGGTGGAGGAGATCGAGTCCTTGGCGCGAGCCAAGGTCAAGATGGTCCTTCTGCATTAGGGCAAGGAGCGCATCGTGCTCCGGGAACTCGGCGATTCTAGCGCTCCGGGGATCGAGATGAACGACCCGGCGGAGGTCGAGTGCTGGGAGGAGGCCGAGCGGTCCCGGGCGTGGCTGCGGCACTTGCTGAAACTGGGCGCCGAGCTCACCGAAGGCCTTGACCGGAACCTCGCGGTGAGTCGCTGTGTTAGGCCATATGTAGTTTTTTAAGTTCTTTCGTATGGGATGCCTTAACCCTCGATTTCCTGTCCCCAGGTGGCGCGAAGGCGGTCCTACTCCAAGTCAGTCTTCCTCCACGAAACGCACAACAGCCGGGAGGAAGTGCTTCACCAACTCAAGGCCAGCCGCTCTGCGCAGAGCAGGGTGGCCGAGCTCGAGGAGGAGCTGAAGCAGACGAGGGAGGAGGCCGCCAAGGCCAAAGAGGAGGCCGCCCGGGCGAAGGCGGACTCCGAAAGGCCGAATCAGAGAAGGCCAGGGTCGAGAGCGTCCGAGCCCAGGAGCGCGTCGAGCTGCTCATGGTGGAGGCTCAGAGCTCCGTGGAGCGCATCCGTTCGCTCGAGGCCAGCTTCGCTGAAGTCTCCGCCACGCGCAACGCCCTCTCCGCCTTGGTCCAGGAGGAGAAGAGCCGTGCCGCCGACCTAGAAACCCAGCTCGGGGCAATGAAGGCCACCCTCCAGGACAAGGAGCAGGCCATCATCCTAGCTGGTGGCGCCCTCGAGACCCTCCGCTTCGAGAAGACAGAGGTGACCCGAGCCTTCAAAGAGGCCCAGCGGGAGCGGGACGAGGCTCGGGGGGAGCGCGACGCCATGCTGGGGGATCGCAACGCCCTCGAGACTCGCTGTGCTGGTGAGTTCCTCAAAGGGTTTTTGATCTTTGTTCTTTCCGTATGGTTTATCAAATTCTTGCTTTGTGTTTCAGGCATCGAGTCCGAGCTGCTTGCAACCCAGAACGCCGCCAAGGCGCTGCAGGAGAGCCTTGCGGCGGAGGGGGCGCTTCTTGGTCGGCTCCGGTTTGCCCTCGATGGGCTCTGCGCCCTCTGGGAGGTTGGGCCCGTCGAGGGTGCCGAAGAAGACATCCCGGGTGCCGCGCTCGTGGACTGGATCTACTACCTCGATGCCACCCTTCGCGATCGCGTGCGGGAGGCGCTTCACACTGGCGTGAAGCGGGCGCTTGCAGTGGTCTCCTCCAGCTTCATTTTTGATATGAACGTGGTGGCCCAAGGCTTTGTTCCTGACATCTCGAAGACCGACGCCGAGAATGAGGAGCGCTGCCGAGGGCTCATCAACGACGCCGAGAGGCCGGGGGGAGAGCTGGGGAAGTTGTTCGAGGACGAAGTCCTCCCCCCGGCAGATGGAGGGTACCATGTCGAGGAGGGCGGCAACAGGGCAAGCCTGTAGGGCAAGACTGGGCGAGGGTGCCCATGTAATGAATTAGTTTTTTGTAAATTATATTCTATGTGGCTTCGAAAGCCCTTTTTGAACATGAATGCATCTATCGTAATGCGATTTGTCGTTTTACTTTCGAGCCTTTTCTGCTTTCTTCTCACCTAGACTTTGCTTTTTTGACTAAGTTTTTGACGCAAGCTCGTATCCCTTGAGGGGGGAGCGAGTGGAGGTACCATAGCCCGGAGGCGTAGGAGAGCTCCGGCTCGACAGCCCTCGAACCCAAGGGAGTTTGAGGCGTTTTCTACTTAGTCGTGAAGCGTATCGAGGTGTAAGAAAGAAGAAGCGCTCGAGTTTTGCTCGCCTCACTTTTGCTTTCTGACTGAGCGTTCGACGTGAACTCGTATCCCTCGAGGGGGGAGCGAGTGGAGGTACCGTAGCCCGGAAGCGTAGGAAAGCTTTAGCTCGACAGCCCTCGACCCCTAGGGAGTCCGAGGCGTTGTCAACTTAGTTGGGAAGCAAAAAGAGGGGGCATGCGAAAAAATCGTTCGTATTTTTTAGGAACTTAGGGGGTTCCCCCCCGTTAGCCCCCGAGGGAGGCTCGACTCTGGTGAGACAGGGTCGAGGCTACCTCTTGCATGTACAATAACGAGTTTGAACTTATAATCGAAAGTAGTCCTTATATTTGTCATGCGGAAATGTACAAGACATGCGAGAATGTACAAGGGCACTGGTGCCCTAAGGGTAGAAACGACGTAGCTGTTCGATGTTCCACGTGTTGGTGAGGATTTCGCCTTTGTCGTTAGCGAGCTTGTACGTCCCGAGCTTTAGCACCTCAGCTACGGCGAATGGACCTTCCCATGGCGGCGTCAGCTTGTGACGTCCTTTGTTGCTCTGCCGTCGACGTAGGACGAGGTCTCCAACTTGGAGGTCCCTCGGGCGCACGTGCTTGTCGTGGTAGCGTCGAAGTTTTTACTGATACCTCGCGGAGTGAAGCAGCGCCATGTCTCAAGCCTCCTCGACCTGGTAGACTGCGTTTGCGAGGGCTTCTTCGTTGGTTTGCTCGTTGTACGCCTTTAGTCGGGGGGAACCATACTCGAGGTCAGTGGGGAGGACGGCCTCGGACCCATAGACCAAGAAGAATGGGGTGAACCCCGTGGCTCGACTAGGTGTTGTCCTTAAGCTCCATAGGACCGATGGCAACTCCGCAGCCCATTTTTTTCCGTGCTTGCCGAGGCGTTTGAGGATCCTTGGCTTGAGGCCCTGCAAAATCATGCCATTGGCGCGCTCGACCTGGCCGTTAGTTCGAGGATGCGCAACCGCGGACCAATTCACACGGATGTGATGGCGATCGCAAAAATCCAAGAACTTCTTGCCGGTGAACTGCGTGCCGTTGTCGATGATGATGACGTTCGGGACCCCGAAGCGATGGATGATGTCGGTGAAGAACTCGACCGCCCGTTCGGAGCGGATGTTGCTGATGGGCCAGGCCTCGATCCATTTGGTAAACTTATCGACGGCAATGAGCAGGTGCGTGTATCCTTTGGTCGTCCTCTTGAGAGGCCCCACAAGATCCAGCCCCCAGACCGCAAACGGCCAGGTGATGGGGATCATTTGTAGGGCGTGAGCTGGGAGGTGCGTCTGCTTGGCGTAGAATTGACACCCTTTGCATGAGCGGACGATGTTCATGGCGTCAAAAACGGCGGTGGCCAGTAGAAACCCTGTCGAAAAGCATTGCCTACGAGGGTCCTCAGTGCTGCGTGGTGGCCGCAGGCTCCCGAGTGTATGTCCTCGAGGAGCCTCCTGCCTTCCTCGATGGTAATGCAGCGTTGAAGAATGCCCGAAGGGCTTCGCCTGTAGAGTTCCTTGCCATCACCGTAGATGACGTAGGACTTGGCTCGTCGCGTGATCCGTCGAGCTTCGGTCCTGTCCTCCGAAAGTTCTCCCCGAATGAGGCAGTTGAGTAAAGGGGCTCGCCAATCCGGTGGCGGGTTCGACGGAGGAGATGTCTCCTGGATCTCCATAACCTGGGCCCCGGTCGAGGAGGCCCTGATCGAGGTCATGGGGTGGAGCTTCGAGGGCGTAGAGCAAGCCCCCGAGCCCAAATCGACGGAGGGCTCGAAGAGGTCCCTCGAGAACACGTCCGGAGGGACCGTACCTCGAGTCGATGCGATTTTCGCGAGCTCATCCGCGGCTTCGTTGTATCGTCGAGCGATATGACTAAGCTCGAGGCCGTGGAATTTGTCTTCCAACTTGCGCACTTCGTTGCAGTATGCTTCCATCTTGGCATCGTGGCAGCTCGAGGCCTTCATCACTTGGTCGATGATTAGCTGCGAGTCGCCTCGAACGTCAAGGCGTCGGACCTCGAGTTCAAGGGTGATTCGTAATCCGGCGATAAGTGCCTCGTACTCTGCGACGTTGTTAGAAGCGGCAAAGTGGATGCGAATGACGTAGCGCATGTGGACTCCGAGGGGTGAAATGAAGAGCAAGCCCGCGCCTGCTCCTGTCTTCATGAGCGACCCATCGAAGTACATCGTCCACAGCTCGGCTTGAATTTGGACTGGTGGCAACTGAGTGTCGGTCCACTCGGCGAGGAAATCCGCCAGCACTTGAGACTTGATGGCCTTTCGAGGTGCGTAGGTGATGATCTCACCCATCAGCTCAACCGACCACATGGCAATCCTTCCAGCGGCCTCCCGGTTATGGATGATCTCCCCCAAGGGGAACGAGGATACCACAGTAACCGGGTGGCCGAGGAAGTAATGTTGGAGCTTGCGACGCGTAAGGACGATGGCGTAGAGCAGCTTCTGCACCTGTGGGTAGTGGATTTTCGTTTCCGAAAGCACTTCGCTGACGAAGTAAACCGGCCGCTGGACTGGCAAGGCGCATCCTTCCTCTTGCCTCTCCACCACTATGGCCGCGCTGACCACCTGGGTGGTTGCGGCGACATAGAGGAGGAGGGGCTCAGGCGGTTCAGTCGCCATTGCTGGTCGAGGAGGGACGAGGATCGGAGTGGACGTCAGCTTGGCTTTAAGTTCGTCGAGGGCCCCCTCGGCCTCCGCGGTCCACGTAAATCGCTCGGATTTTTTCAAGAGACGGTACAGAGGCATGGCATTCTCCCCTAAACGTGAGATGAAGTGGCTGAGGGCCGCGAGATAGCCCGTGACCCTCTGCACGCCCTTGAGATCCCGAATCGGCCCCATTCGCGTGATGGCCGCCACCTTCTCGGGGTTGGCCTCGATCCCGCGTTGGGAGACGATGTATCCGAGGAGCATGCCCCGAGGCACTCCAAAAACACATTTCTCGAGATTGAGTTTTATGTTTTTGGCTCGAAGGCACCCGAACGCGATTTCGAGGTCTCGGATGAGGTTGTCCGCTCTTTTGGACTTGACCACGATGTCATCGAAGTAGGCTTCGACCGTGTCGCCTATGTGTTCGCCAAAGACATGGAGCATACACCGCTGATACGTTGCCCCGGCGTTTCGGAGGCCGAAGGGCATTGTCACGTAGCAGTACATGCCAAAAGGTGTGATGAAGGAAGTCGCGAGCTGGTCGGACTCTTTCATCTTAATTTGGTGGTAGCCGGAGTAAGCATCGAGGAACGAGAGGGTTTCACACCCCGCGGTAGAGTCGACAATTTGATCAATGCATGGTAAAGGAAACGGAACTTTGGGACATGCTTTGTTTAAACTAGTATAGTCAATACACATCCGCATCTTTCCATTCTTTTTCTTAACTAACACAGGATTAGCTAACCATTCGGGGTGATGAATTTCCTTAATGAATCCAGCCGCCAAAAGCTTGTGTACCTCCTTGCCGATGATCCTGCGCTTCTCCTCGTCGAAGCGGTGCAGGCGTTGCTTCACCGGTCTGGACCCGGCCCGGATTTCCAAGGCGTGCTCGGCGACTTCCCTCGGTATGCCCGGCATATCCGAAGGACTCCACGCAAACATATCAGCGTTCGCGCAGAGAAAGTCGATGAGCACGACTTCCTATTTGTCCTCGAGGTCGGCGCTGATCGTTAGCACCTTCTCGCATGGGCAGCTCGGGTCGAGGGGGACTTTCTTGGTGTCTTATGCTGGCTCGAAGTTGCCAGCGTGTCGCTTGGGATCTGGCATCTCGTCGGCGAGGTGCTCGAGGGTCGCGGCTATCATGGCATTTTGCTCGACGGCCTCCCCATATTCGACGCATTCGACATCGCAGTCGTACGCGTGCTCGTAGGAGGAGGCGACAGTGATGACGCCTTTGGGTCCTGGCATCTTGAGCTTGAGGTAGGTGTAGTTCGGGATCGCCATGAACTGCGCGTAGCCCGGTCGGCCGATGATGGCGTGATACGTTCCGTGAAACCCGACCACCTCGAAGGTGAGGGTCTCTTTCCTGAAGTTGGCAGGGGTGCCAAAACAGACAGGGAGTTCGATACGGCCGACGGGGAAAGCCTTCTTCCCTGGCACGACGCCATGGAACCCCCCAGCACTGGGTCGGAGCTGGTGCCTCCTGACTCCCAGGAGGTCGAGGGTCTCGAGGTAGATGACGTTTAAGCTGCTGCCGCCGTCTATGAGGACCTTCGAGAGGCGGGTGTTGATGATGATCGGGTCGACGACGAGCGGATAGGCCCCGGGGTTGGGGACTCGATCCGGATGGTCATCGCGGTCGAACGTGATGGGCGCATCAGACCAGTCGAGGTAGTGAGGTGTCGCGACACGAGCGGAGAAGACCTCTCGACGCTCCCGCTTACGCTGTCGGGGCGTGAGCTGGGTCGAAGGCCCCCCGTAGATCATGTAGCAGTCATAGACTTCGGGGAATTTTCCGTCTTCCCCGTTGTCTCCCTCACCGCCGCCTTGGTCTTTCTTGTCGTCACCTTTCTTCACACCCACTTGCTCGAAGTGACTTCGAAGCATGCGGCAGTCCTTAAGCTTGTGCCTTGCCTCGTCCTTATGGTAAGGACAGGGCTCCTCGAGCATCTTGTCGAAGATGGCACCCTCGGGGGGCGCGGGGGGACCTCGAGGTCTTTTGCGTTCGGTTGCAGCGACGAGATCATCTTCTGTAGCCTCCCGCTTGCCTTGTTGATTTTTCTTCTTCTTGTTATTTCTCTTCGACCCTTTGCTCGAGCCTCCGGCGTTGTCGGCTACCGGCGTTTTTCCCTTGTCCTTCACGTCGCTGAAGAAAGCGCCGACGGCCTCCTCGCCAGCCGCGTAATTGGCGACCACATCCATAAGCTCGTCGACGGTGTCGGGGCGGTTACGCCCTAACTCGCGAACTAGGTCCTTGCAGGTTGTACCCGCAACAAACGCTAGAACGACGTCGAGGTCGGAGATGTGGGGCAGCTCGGTGCGGAGCTTGGAGAATCGTCGAGCAAAGTCGCGGAGAGACTCCCCTGGCTTTTTCTTGCAGTTGCGCAGTTCCTAGGAGTTTTCGGGACGCACGTAGGTACCTTTGAAATTCCCCTCGAAGATACGGACAAGGTCGGTCCAAGTGCGAATCTGGTCGGGGGAAGTTCCTCGAGCCACCTACGCGCGGTGTCGGACAAGAACAGGGGAAGGTGACGTATGATGGCGTGATCGTCGCGCGCCCCGTCGGCCTAACAAGCCAACCGGAAGTCGGCTAGCCAGAGCTCGGGATTGGTTTCGCTGTTATATTTGACGAGGCTCGTGGGGGGTCAAAACTTGTCGGGCAGCTGGGCGCAGCGGATCCTCCTGCTGAAGACCCGGGGGCCCGGTGGCTCTGGGGCCTGTTGGTCTTCTTCGCTGTCGTAACGCCCTCCACGATGGGCGCTGTACCCACGATCCTCGGCATCCCCGTGCTTGCGTCTGCGCGCGTCGCGGGGAGCGCGGTCATCGTTGATAGGCTCTCGGGCCGGGTTCTTCTTCTGTCAGGGGCCATCCCCTGATCGACCGAGCCCTCCCTCTCTGGCCGGGAGGGCTCGACCTGAGGCTTGGAGGCAGCTCCTCGACGCCTCGAGGCTGAGCTCTCGGCTTGTTGGGCAGCAGCAACTTGGAGGAGACCCTCGACCTCGCGTTGTATCCGCCGAGCTTGCGAGTTGGACGGTGCGGGCATATTGCGGAGGAGCATAGCCGCCGCAACAACGTTCTGGCTTGCTCGGGGATAATGGTGGACGGGTTGCTCGGGTACTCCTTCCTCGATGATCTGCCGGTTGACCTCTCGGGCCCTGGCTCGGGCTCTACCGCCGAGCGGTCGCCGCTCTTGTTCGAGGGTCAGCTCGAGTAAGCGCAAGCGTTCCTGCTCATCGGCAAGCTTCGCCTGCAACTCCCGAATCTGTGCCATCTGCGCGTCCTGCTCGCCAGGACGAGGGCTCGCTTCTCGGGGTGCGTCTGGTTGTTGGTCCTCTGCTCTGGGGGGAGCGTCTCTCGCCACGGCGGTAGACGCCACGGCCGCT
>CM041631.1:7196093-7303223 GCA_023333625.1 Bothriochloa decipiens
CCGCCATTCTGTGTATTTTCCCTTCGTGGAAAATTGAGGATGTTTCAATCACAGAGGGATCATCCTCCCCAGCCAACACACGTAGAACCACATCACACACCTCCTCGCCGCATAAATTCCAATGCCTCGCCGCATAAATTCCAATGCCGCTGGAAGAAATGAGTAGGAAAACCATCCGGCCCGGACGCCTTCGTCGGGAACATTTGAAAAAGCGCAGTCTTGATCTCCTCCTTAGAATAGGATGCATCCAGCTTGGCATTCATCTCCTCTGTCACTTTCCTCGGCACTTCCGCGAGAAGGGTGTCCATATCATTTGTCCCCTCCGACTTATAGAGATCTTTGTAAAAACCTGACGTTAGTTCGGCCATCTCCCCTTCATCCTCTGTCACCTGTCCATCAGGCTTTTTTAAAGAAGAAATAAAATTCCTCTTCCTGCGTTGACTCGCCCGTAAATGAAAGAAACGAGTATTTTTATCTCCTTCAGACAGCCATGTAATTCGAGATCGTTGTTTCCTCATAATCTCTCTCTATAATTGAGCTCCAGAATCCTCTCAACGACCTTGGTCTCGACGTACGATGGGCCAACCCGCATGGGGTCCGAATGCAACTTCGCCAGCTCAGTGTTCAAGCGTTTCAGCTCCTCCCGAACATGGTCGAAGGACTCAACTCCCCACTCGCCTAGCCTTCCAGCAACTGCGGACATCTTCTCATGCAACTCCACTAGCGTCCTTGCCCTTTCGCTCTGCTGCCAGGTCTTGGCAATCAAAGAAGGGAACCCCTCATGAGTTTCCCATGTAAGCTCATACTTAAAATTCTTTCTTCTCCTATTCTGCGCCTAGCACGTCGCCATCTCAGAAGAATTGGGCCATGAACCGATGCCGCAGCTGTCAGGTGCTGTACCGCTTGCTGAAATCTAGAACACCACTCACTGGCGACCGTCCGACTCATTCTACAACTTAATGGGCTGGGAAACTGTTCTGCCGCCCAAGATCGCCTAACACACCGGGACGAAAGTCACATGGGCCCAAAGTTACCATGTTTTGCACGCGTGACTGGGAAGGAAATAAAACGTCGAACCCAACCGCATCCGTCTCGCGTGTAGCCCATGGCAAGTTAGATATATGGCCCACACGTCAGAGAGACGTGGTAGCTTGGGGAGCCCCCGCGCCTCACTAAACCCTTTTGGAACCCTTTTCGAAACCCTCTTGTCCTGTTCCGCTGCTATAAACCCTTTCCACGCCCCCGGTTTCACGCCCCCAGCGTCCGCGGCTCGCTTCCTGTTCGCGCCGCCGACTCGCCTTGCGTCGACTCGCTAGGGTTTGCCGTTCCCGTCGCGGGCGAAGGCGGCGGCGTCGTCTCGTGGTGGCGCCGTCTCCGTGGGCCATCCCGCTCCCAAGGTTCGCGTCCCTCTGTCTTCCCTCTTTCAATGCTTTTCGATCCCCCCAATAAGTTTGATTGTTTGATTGAATGTGCGTATTAGTGGCGATCGGGTTGTCTGGACTGTGGTGGTGCGTTGTTTATTAGCGAGATTGTACTTTGGAATCCAATGGTTGTAGATTGCGAATTGGGGGGAGGGGTAGTTTCTTTCGTAGGTTGGTTATTTTGCAATCGAGGGTTTAGTAGATTGGAATTCGTGTCGTGGCTCAAGCCGGAGTCTTTGTTTGCGTTCTGATGACGTCATGACGATAATATCCTTTTTGCTTTCCACGCCTGTGTAGGATTAGGTGAATGTTTCTTGTGGTGGAAGACGATCAGATCCTCTTGCTTCGTACACCTGTATGTTTCTTGTGGTGAAAAAAGGTTGGATTAGATGGAATTAAGATTCTTTTGGTGAAAAAGGTAGACATTTGTGCTGTGTAATGGTGATCTAGCGTGTTAATTATTTCTTGGCGTATTTGGGTACTTTATATGTCTGGGTTTGATTTGCTGATAAGCTAGTGGCAGCTCCCACTACTGTATGAAAATGCACAATGTGGTATCAGGGGATTAAGAAGGAATTCATGAACTACCATCATGCTGTCTCCTGCCGTTTGTACTTCTGGTTGGCACTTGGCAGCCAGCACCAAACTTCTGGTCAAATCAACAACATTTATATCTTTTGTTCGACCAAAGTCTGTACAATATGCGTAGCAAAGACTTATTATTGTTTGTTTTACTTAAATTATTTCCTTGGTTAAGAAGTTCAATCTTTTTCCCTCAATTGTCTGTCTATTGATATGGATGTTGTTAAGATGTCTTCCTTTGCCTTTCTGAAGAGAGTGATGATAAGTTACAATTATTGATTTACCTTGGGGCCGCTTACTGCTGCTTTTTACAAAGTTTCAGTAACTTCCTACTTGGGTACTTGGCGAACTAGATAGTATCTTTCTTGTTTCTTGTGTAAAATTTTAATTACATTGGATAATTGTGCATCTCCTAGCAGTCCGCTTCAAGGCACATAAGTACTAAATTTGCTATACCTTGTGCAGCAATGGCCTTGGAAGCTGGGAGCCCAACTACTTTTACTCCAGAAGTGGTAATTTTTTCAACCCTTTAATTAAAATTTATGTTTTTCAATAATCGCAGTGTTAATGATGTTTCTGCTTACAGGTCGCTAAAGCATTTGTTAAACAGTACTACGAAACTCTTCGTTACGCACGGCATGATACCTATAAGTTCTATAATGGCTCAAGTATTCTTGGTCGAACAGATTCTAATGGGAAAATGGTGATTGTAACCACAATTGATGTAAGTCCTCTATGATGCCATGATGCTAGTGCTATCAATAGATTCTAAAACTTTGGAATATGGAAGTTTTGTCTGGTTTCAATTTCAGAAAATGTAAATTTTGATGACATTTTTCGTATCTGCCTTATTGATTTAGAAGTGGCTAATATATTATTGCCAACAGACTTTTCTTTTACGATGATTCCTAATTTTTTATGGATGAGGTGGTGATGGATGAACCCATTCCATTTCCTAAACTAGAAAAAGAAAAGAAAGGTAGTGTGCCACTCCATAGATCAAACCAGACACTCCCATAGGCTCCTGTGTAGATTAATTCATGGTTTCAAATTGAACAAGCTTGGCAATGTCTAATTTCTATATGTATAGAAGTAACAAGTGAACTTAGTCAGTTCAAACGTAGGAATAACAAGTGGAGCATGACTCATACTTGAAATTATGATTTTTAGCTTTGATTTATTGTTTATCTTGTATAAATCAGTCGGATTCCTGTTGATTCTGATGGGCTGAATTTATTTTATGTTCTTGAGCAGGATATCAAGGAGCAACTTGTCTCTACAAACTGTGCTGACTTTTTGATAGAGATAGAGACTGTGGATGCACAGCCATCCCATGTGGATGGTGTGCTCATTTTGGTCGCTGGATATTTTACAACGGATGATGTGAAACAGAAGTTCACACAGTCATTCTTTCTTGCTCCACAGGAAAATAGTGGCTATTATGTGTTGAATGATATGTTCAGACTTACCCGGATTTCAACTGAGGTGAAGGAAGTTGTAGCTCAGCATGATAATAAAAGCACTCAGATTACCACCCTGCCCAATGGTGAAGTTACCAGCACCTCTGCAAATGTTGTTTCTCCTGTTGTTGAGACATGTGTGAAAGTGGTTAACAAGGATATTGAGAAGATACCTGAGGCTTCAACTCCTCTTACTTCTGCGAAAGCAGTTAACAAGGATTTTGAGAAGATTCCTGAGGCTGCTCCAGTACCTGGTGCACCAGTTGAGAAGGCTGCTCCTGCTCCTCGCGCACCAGTTGAGAAGGCTGTTCCTGCAACAGCACCTCGTGCACCAGTTGAGAAGGCTGCTCCTAAGAAGACATATGCATCCATTGTGAGTTTTTAGTTTTTATTTTTACTTTCATGTACCTTTTACCATTGCTATTATCTAATGTGTCTAAGTTGTTATATTGCCTTTTTTCAGTCATCTGGCAAATTGCATGTTGGCATATTTATTTGTATTATCTGTTTTTGGTGACTTGTAGGTTAAAACCATGAGCACACAGCCTGCCCCAGCTGCCAAAGGTACCAAACCCAATCCAAGGCCAAAGGCGGTTCAAAATGTGGAGAAAAATGTGTCCTCACCTTCGACTCCTGCTACTGATAATGCCCTCCCAGACGATAAAAGTGTTCCTAAAACTAGATCCCCTGACGGTTAGTTTCTCTTCTCTACTTCAATTCCTTGTTTAAAGGAACAAAGAAAAGGATGGGGTCTATTTTGAACAATACCTTGTTTTGCAGAGCCAGGGTATTCAATTTTTGTTAAGAATTTGCCTTTCGATGCAACTGTTGAAATGGTTAAACAAGAGTTCAGCAAGTTTGGTGCTATTAAATCTGGTGGTATACAAGTCAAATGCCAGGTTAGTTTAAGTTGTAGATTTATAGGTGTTTGATTTAGAGGGTTTGTAGCATCGTTAGGTGATTCTATGAACATTTATCATGTGTATACTAATTATGTGCAAAAGAGGAATGAAATGATAGCATTTCTCAAAGTACACAAGAATGTAAGGCATGTGAGTTAGTTTCCATACCTTGTTGACATTTTCTTCATGTTGTTGCAGCCTGATCAGTTTTGCTTTGGCTTTGTCGAATTTGAGTCTCAACAGTCCATGCTAGCAGCAATTGAGGTTTGTTTGCCTCCTCGTCTGGTTGACTTTTCAGAGCATGCCTTTTGCAGTTAAATTGTTCAGTTCCATTCATGCATTTAGTTACTTTTCTAGCCATCTGTGGTCACATGATTGAATTTGTTTCAAACTTTCGATTAGCTGGAAAACATTTATCTATGTATTTTGTCTTATGCTGAAGGATGTCCATGTGCACTGTTGAATAACTGAATGGATGGCTCATGGTATTTACAAATAATCATATTTCCTTTTTTAGGCTTCCACTGTTTATTTCGGCAAAAGAGAATCATATGTTGAGGAGAAAAGAACCAAGACACGAGGTGAGCAGGCATTACTACATAATTCTGGTACTCTAGGTTAATTAGCATGTTTTGGTTGGTAATTGTTGCCATACTGCCTCAACATGCTCACTATAGAGATAGGTGGCAGCTATGTAAAAGTAAAGCACCCTGACCTGTATGCTCACTATAGTGACCATGCTCACTATAGAGAACTTTTTTACCTTGGTGATAAATTGCATTCCCAGAGATATCTTAATTGTGTTAGCGAGAATTTTTTACTAGATGCTGTTTGCAGTTTGGTTTGGTTCCATTCCATTCTTGGCTAAATACTTGCTTACTTTGCAGTTTGGTTTGGTTCCATTCCATTCTTGGCTAAATACTTCCATACACTGCAAACTAGCTCACAACTCCTGACATTTTCTTTGTAGTTGATTAGTTAAACACATAAAATTCTAGCATCTAGTAGCGGTTTACCATTAAGGCTTTTCAGTTGCCTAACCTTTGACGATATATTTATCTTGGTCTTGTGCTTGGTGTTCTTGTTTCTGATTGAATTCAACTGACGTGCTTCTGTTCTTTTATTTCAGTTGTCAATGGTGTTATCACCCATGCGGATGACTATGGCAATGGCGGTGGCAGTTGGTTCCAGTCTGGCAGGGGTGGTTACTATGGGGACGGCTACAACCGGCAGTGGGGTGGTCAGAACAACGGCTACTACCACGACAGAGATAACGCAAGGAACGACTATTCAGGCCGGGGGAACGGCTACCACCAGAACAGCAACGGCTACCACCAGAACGGCAATGGCTACGCTGGGAATGACTACCAACAGCGACGCCCCAACACCAGCAACGGGAACGGGAGGGTTGAGCGCAACAATGGCCCCAGGCAACAAGGACCTGAGCGCAGCAATGTCCCCAAGCAACAAGGTGCTGAGCGCAGCAATGCCCCCAAGCAACAAGGCGCTGAGCGCAGCATTGGCCCCAAGCAACAAGGCCCTGCAGCCTCGTAGACGTTTTCATTTTGCAGTCCATGAAACGATGAAACGAAAGCAGTGAGGATGCTTTCATGTCCTAGGAACTAGGAACACTAGAAGAGAGCCCGGTATGTCTAGATACTTTGTCACGGGCTGCATTTTTGGCATGATGAGCTGTGCTGTGTTTTGGCTGGAACTGTTTTTGAGTAGTGGAGAGCAGCTGTCTTGCAAAAATGTCATCTATCCACCTGTGCAAAATCGCCTCTACTTCTTTCGTTTTGCTGTCCTCTGTCCTGTCTGCGTGCGAAGCTATTTTCCTCCTTGGCCTTCGATTCTAAAGGTTTGCGGAACGGGACGCGGAACTGGTCACTGGACTGATGTGAGGAGACAAGCTCTTCTTTGTTTTGGGCCTGGCCATTGCTGGCCACAGTTTTTTTTTTTTTTTCCCCAGGGGAGCATGTTCCGTGCAAGCTTCGCCAAGCGGCACAAGCCACAGGGACACCTTTCCGTCCGCGCCGCGCGGGCATGGGCGATCCGCTTCGTTCCCCGGAGACGACACATGTTTTGTTCCCAAAAATACTCCGCGGTTGTGTCTGCCTCGCGCAGTCTCGCTCGGCCGCTCCGCACCTGGCGCGGCGCGTCGCGTCGCGTCGCGGTGAGATATTTTCGTCTTCCACGCGGATTCCTTTCCCCCGCCAAGGCAGGACGCGTCGATGTCACACCGCACACGGCTAGACCGCCACCACACAAGGGCAACTTGCTCTGCGTGTTGCACACACTCGCGCACTGTCACTTCCAGAGAGAAGGAAAAGAGCGTGAACGGGCGAGGGAACAAGAGGCCAACCTCGGCGTGCATGCATACACGGTAAATGTCATATGCAATGTCCGCTTCAGACACGGCCGGAAAAGGAAAAAAGGCGAGAGAAGAGACCAAACTTGTGTGCTGCATGCACACACAGTAAATATTACCGCAGCGTGTAAAGGTTGCAATCAGACGCAGCTAGCAAGCCTATGACAGTAGGAATCGGCCGATGTACTTCTTTACATGCATGTTGTTCATGAACAAAGTTAAGATTAAACCAGTCAGTATCTATACTTCCCCCAAATGGAGTGTATTCGTCGACCAACAAACTATCAAGGGTGCGTGAACACAAAAATAGTGGTACGGAACGGAGTAGTATATATAGTATTATATTATTGGTATGAACATTCATAGTCTACAAACTAATAAAGTGCACCCATATGAATTGGTCGGTGGATAACATAAACTATCACACGCGCATAGGAGTACTCCTATGCATGTACTGGGACGGGCACGGGCACGGGCCCTTTCTCTCTCTCTCTATCTAGATCTTGGAGAGCGATGTGACGTGGAGAGAGGGAGAAGGAAAGGAAAGGAACACCATCGAACGAGTAGCAGGAGATCGATGTAGAAAGGCGGTATGGCAATACATATTCTGCTCCCAACTTGTGCAATTTGGCTTGTGCGTTTGTGGTCAAGGAATGTGTCGTGTGTGGACCTTTTTCTCCCGTGCTGCCCTTTTTTCGTCCTTCTTTCTAGTTGCTGCCTGTGCATGCGGTGGAGGTCGATGGACGCGATCGACCGAGTAATAATGAAACTTACGTGTGGTGGACTGGTGCCCCCGGTGGTGCTGGTGTTAACACAACTGCGTTCAATCGGTGTCATCGCTGCTTCACAAAATCAATCAATGTAATGAAAAATTATAGGTGTCCTCACTTTGAACGAACTTTGAAGCATACGGTATTCTCTCCGTTACAAATTATAGATCGTTAACATAGTTTAAAACATGATGGTGCTACATTTTTATGCTTACAAAAAAAGATGGTGCTACATTTTTTCTTCATTGGATGCTTTTTTTTTTCTCCACCTTGTGTGTGGTTCCAATTTAATTTAATTTAATTTTTGACGGGCGTCCAAGTTCGGTGCTCTTGGACGGCTCCAGCTTCTAGTTACCGCGGTAACGTCCCATATGAGGCCCACACCTCATGGACAGAATGGACCCCGTGTGTCACATAGGAGAAGCTTAGCTTAGGAGTAACCGAGTAATCTCTAGCTACTGATAATTCATAAAACCTGCAACGATCGAGATACGTATCTCCATCGATCTGTACCATTATTTACCTGTCGAATGAAGAACCCAGAGTGCCGAGCAAAATGCACGCACATGGACCGGGCGGAGCATGTATGTACGGCGCCCTTGAAAACCTTCCACCGTTCTACGTGTAGCTCTGCGGAGTCACACATATATGTGGCCTACTTATTCTCCGTACCTGATGGATGGAATGGTCACAGCAGATTCCCTCTGAAAATATAAATATATATCCCTATCGTAGCATCAGCAACTTTTCTAACGACCGATCGTCAGGTCGTTTCGTTTACCAGTTACAGATTGACAGATCTCTACAAAACTCGTAATGATCAGTGTGGCCTATAGAGCTCTGATGCTAGTAGTGGCATGCCTAACCCACAGTATCTAACTATCTGCTACCAGCAAACATACATTCAGTTCAGTCACTCCATACTACGTGTCAGTTCTTTTCTTTTCTTTTTTAGTTTTGGCCAGCGTTTGACCTTTTAGCTGCACTAAGCCGAGAAGGTACATATATTTCCCGGTTGGCAGACGCATCATCACGAACTTGATCGATCAACTTGCTCCTTTGTAGCTAGTGAGCGTTAGTGCAGTACTTAGCACTAGTAGTTAATAACAGATTTCATCATGAGCAGCAAGTTGGGCATTAACAACAATTAGTTAGTCCCTACGCTACGGCGAGATGCAGCAAGGATCGCATGGCAACTTGCGCTTTATTTTCAACACCGCAGCGCAGCAGGCTTTTGTCCAACAATCGTGGCCGACTATATTGCTAGTTGCGTGTTGGGATCAGACTTTTTTTTATTTATTAATTTAGTTTGGTATAAAGCAGCAGCTGTACGCACGTAGCTAGTTAGACACGGTAAACACATCACTGTCATTGTCGACAAATAAATTAATGGATAAACTTGCTTATCGTCCTTTTTGTAGAGGAAAACTTATCGTCCTATTTTTTGGAGGGAAGATAAACTTATCGTCCTGTGGTGGCATCTTTTGTTGGATTTGTGGATCGCATCTCAACTTGTGTGATACGGAGTACTCGCTTTGGTTCCAAACTATAGCCCACTTCATTATATTGGCTTCAGTTTTTAATCAAGATTGCAGAAACTAGACCAATATCAATGAGATTTTTCTATAATAGGACTTCATCAAAATGAGTTTATCTGGAATTGTAGATAGTGATATGTTTACTTCAAAACGTGTTTATTTGTAATTGTAGATTGCTAATGTATTTTTTTCCTATAAACTTTAGAAAGCTTGTATAATACCAAAATAAATTGTGCTATAGTTTGAGATAGAAGAGTAAATGGTGTTCCACGCCTTTTAACTGCCTCAATGATCCTGGCACTTGAAAATCATACATTTATCAGTCGATAAAGCCTGAATTAACATAAAACTATATCGTTGTATACATTTATCAGTCGATAGGACCGAAGATCAAGTATTTTAACCGAAATCCGGAACCAGAAACCAGAAACCCGCACATAAATAGTATTTTTTTTTTTTTTGCATAGCTAGAACTAGCACGGTAGCGTCGGAAAGCAACCTTTCCACTTGCTAAAATAATCCCGGTGCCTTTTTGTTTAGGTGAGCTCATCAGTGGGTGGCGTTCAAATGGGCGCAACGCAAGTTGCCGCGACCAAACCCAACCGCGGGAGGCCACGCCGAAGCGCCGCGGGCTAAATTATTGGCTGTTTGAATCTGACACTGACAGCGTCAAATCGCCCCCAGATTTTTTTTTCTTTCGCCATTTTCTCTCTCTCTCGTGGCCAACATCGTACGAGATCGATATCCCCAAGATCGTCTCGCGGATTTGCTGGATCGTCTGCGGACGCCGAGCCTATGACCCCCCCTGTACGCCGTGCTGCCTCGTGTGCCTGTGTGTAGTCTCTCTGAGTTTCCGTGGCTCCGTGCGCGCTGTGCAGCACACTGCACGCGTAGTAGAGTGTGCACACAGGATGCATCAATCATTGGTGTCTGTGGTTGCGGCCACGATGGGCAGTCAGCAACCAAATGGTGGCTGCATAACGTCAAGATGGCTATGAGCCTTTCATGTGCTTAAGCTTATCCGGGGTTCATGAGATAGGGACTTGTTGTTGTTGTGTCTTTCTTTGATATGCGTAGTTCTTATCTAGACCTTTTTGAGTTTTGATGCGGGAATCTAAGTATGTGGACAACACCATTGCGCCAACTATGTGATTGGGATTTGGAAGAGCAGAAAATTAGAAATTTTGACGAAGCTTATTGTTTAACTAATCTTTGTCGCTGTGCGCTATGACCTAAACGAGGTACGAGCTCGGTTTGCTAACCCTTTGATAGGACCGGTGAGGATAGAGTATACCCCCAAATTATCAGATAATTCTGTCTTTTCTAGATACATAGTTCGTTGCGAAAGTTATGTATCTAGAAAGACAAAATGATTTATAATTTGAAAGGAGTATTTCTGTAATTACCATCTTTAACTAGCAACCTTTATTGGACACTAGCATCCCCTTGTTCAAATTTGTGTATCGTTCTATCTTTATGTCAAAGTCAATCTTGTTGAACTTTTATCAACCTTAGAAAAAATGCATCAACGTCAAATTAATATTTAAGATTTGACCTTATTTGGTTTGTTAGATGTAATATATTTCCAAAAATCTCATCAATATGTTTTTAAGAAAACTTACATTTAGAATAAAACATAAAATTTGGAGCGAACAATATCTAATGTAAAAACTTTATATTGTTGAGGTAGGCATAATGTGCAAGACAACCTTCTTATGGCCGAATTTGCACATAATCTATATGGATTCTAATAACCCAGCCCTTAAAACAAGAATCCTCTATCTGTGGCATCGCTAGAAAATCACTATTGTTTTGAAACAGAATTATATTCGGTGCTAAAAATCTAGACATAAGAAACAATTTTTTTACCCAAGTATCCACTTCATCCTAACTAGTATAATGCCCGTGCTAACACCACGGTTTTATTTTAGGATGGATATTAAAACAGCCAAACTATGATTTTTTCCATAGTTCGACTTTTATCCAATTGTATTTGAGCTCGTATATAATCTAAAAAATGTTTTTTAATAAAAAGACATAATAAAGTTATTTCTTGCAATAACCATGCAAGTTACATTTTGTCTAAGTCCTTAAGCATGACTTCGAGATCTTCAAGGAAGCTATCAAAACATTTGTTTGCACAACTCTTCAATATGCTATGGATTACAAAACAAAGTGCGACCTCCTGACATCTTCTGTGTGACGAAGTAACATTGATCTAGTCTTTTCTTGAGTACCGCTAACAGAATGGAAAACATGTGAGTGCTTTATTATTGAACAAAATGATAGCAAAGTGGGACAACAAAATAAGCAATATTCCAACCTTTAAGGCAGACTCCATTTAAGAACCCGATGCACCTAGCTGCTTCTTGTGAACTTCTCACACCCAACTTGAAAACATTGGTGAATAGAGGCAAAAAGAAATCTTACTATCACAAACCAAGCAGAGCAATACGAGCTGTCCAATGAAAGCAGTAAATATCACTCGTTACCTTAAGTTGATCATAATGATTGGAAGCATTGAAGTGTGAATATGTAAAAGTCCTGTCCAAATAAATGATGAGGAAAACGCTTAGGATATTGTTTGCATAAACCTTATGTAAAGTGATAAAAAATAGAATAGGTCTTACACTCCGATGTACATTTTATATGCCATCGTCTGTCAGATTGTCGCACGAATACAAGAGTCTGTTATTGCACTTTTAACAGGATCCAGCACCCAAAACCAAGAAAAAGGAAATTGTGTCGTGGTTCAAAAGACCATAGAATCGAAAAGGAACTAATACATTTCCAAAACCCAGTTCTGTTGCATAATCAGATCTGTAGTCAGCTGAGTAAACATATGGCCAACTTACCCAAACATATGGAGCTTGTAATGCCTAATGATCCCGGCCATGTGTACTTTCTGCACAAACACAAGAACTAATTCATCCTAATAATCTAGACAAAATTTGATAAACTTATATCCCGTTTACCTCCCATCATCATATAACAAAGAGAGAAGATATTCTGAGGCAAAAAAGAGAAGAGATATCATGTAGCTCCAGCGTATAAGGTGATGATAATTGTCCGGACCTTCACAACCCGTCACGCTCACACGTCCAAATGTCGAAATTCAGTGCTTCAATCAGCTGCTCAGGCAAAGCATTTGTCGAGCCCACAAGCCGCAGGCCGCAGGCGATCCAGGACTCCACGGCAGTGGGCCCACGAACATACAACTATCCGCCATCCACTTGTTCCGCGGGCCCCACGCTGGGGGGACAGCCGGGCTCCATAGCTGCCGTCCGTTCTGCCCCGCGCCGCCGCAGCCCGGCACCTGGACACGGCGCACCAGTACGTCGCCGTCACGCCCCACCCGGAGGGACGTGTCCGACTCCAACCTCTGGCGTCGCGACAGCTCCGCCCACCGACTTGCGGGGCCACCAAGCCTTGGGCCCGCGTGTCATGCAAAGCGAAAGAGAGGCGTGTAGACGACGGGCTCCATCCGCAGGGCACACCAACCATCTGCACCGCTGCAGGGCCCACCCGCACCCGACGACACGTGGGTCCCGTACCGCCCTAGGACCCACGTGTCATCGGAAGCCTGGCGTCTGATGCGGCGTCGCGCGCGAGGGCCTGCCTGGCGACCGGGCAAGTTGGCCTCCGGGGCAGTGAGCTGTCGTGGGGCTCACACGAGGCGCGCCGCAGCGCGGCACGTGGCGCGCGATGCGGCGGCCTGCGCACACGTACCCCCCCGATGGTCCACTCGCGTGGGGCCGCTGCGCTGCGGCTTTAAAAGCGGATGCTAGAGACGTGTCGCTGCTGCGTAGGCCCCCGCCCCGCACGACACCTGTGGGCCCCGGAGGCGTGGCAGGTTGCAGCTGTTTCGTTGGTTGCCAGTTGCAGCCTTGCGGGCTAGCCATCGTAGCCTGCCTGCCCCTAGCCGTCTCTAGGATGGCCCGAGCCGCCAAATCGAGTCGACCAAAGCCAAGCCAAGCCAGCGAGGCGACAATTTATTCCCATGGTCCGAATTTCTTTACCTCATTTTTTTCCTTACAAATATAGGAGTATTTGTCTTTGTGTCTTTTTAACAAGGTGAATAATGGGATTCTTATTATTATTACCATTTGTAGCAATGTGTTTACCCCCATGAATAATGATAAATATAAATGACTTATTATAGATAAAGACGTGGTGTACAAGTAAACTGACCCATGATGCTCGTAATTCTTTTGTTTTAGTATGATGTCAGATAAAAGTTATGAGAAAGGAAAACTAAGATTTAAGTAGATTCAATAATTGTTCGCACCTATAGTTGTCCCTCTGTCCAATTCTTGATGGTAAGATGTAGGAAGACCATATTTAGAAAATGATTGCATGGAAGCATTAATAAAAATATATTAAAAATGCATTTTCCTCAACAGTTGTACTTATTATTTGATGATTGTTCACGCCTATGGTTGTCCCTTATCCAATTTCACAAATGACTGGAGAAGACCATATTCACAAATGAGTGCATGGAAGCATTAACAATTTTCCTAACGAGACATGCCTTAACTTTTCTCATCTCGCTCGCAAATTTTTCCAAATCCAACGTTATTCAAAATTTAATTTTACTTTTTTTCCCCTTCGTTCAGTACTTTGCGCCTGTTTTTCTTTTCTTTTTGAAATAGACTACGGAGTACTCCAAAGCGGGCTCGACACGTCACATATTATTTCTGATAAGCCGCCAGTCCCCAAACGCGCGCCGAAGCCGAGCCGCGCAGCCCCCTGCTCCGGCTCGACTCGTCGCAAACCACCACGTGTCCGCGTTGTCCGACACGTGGCCGGCTGCCGTGCGCTCGTAGTCCCATCCGACTAGCTCCCCCTGCAAAACCAATTTTCAGCTCCCATTTATGCCGGAAAAAAAATCTGCGAAAAACCTCCTTTTTCTTGAGCGAGGGGCGCAAGAGCAAGCTGCAAGCAGATTAGAGGGGCACGAAGGTCGCCTCTGCTCTGCTCTCTCCTAGTCTTGGTCTCCTCTCTCCTAGTCCCCGAATTCGGCTTCCTCTGCTGCGGTGTTCTGCTCTTTGTCGGTTTCAGACGTGAGATTTGGAGCTGAGGACACCGAATTCTTGGGTTTCTTGCGCGCTGCAATGTTATGTCGAGCATGTTGCGCGTGAATTCTGCGATGACGCCGCAGTTCGCGTCGTGGGGAGCTGTAGCTGAGAAGTCTGGTGATCTTTGGTGTTTGGCGAGCCGAAGAACGTAATCGTTCGGTGGCGTGTTCTCTGTAGCTGAATTCTCGGTTCTTGCTCGGGGAATCCGTGGGAAGAAGCGGTCATGGCTTCTAGGGATTTCCTGGGAGGGTTTGGCCGGGATGGAGGAGGGCAAGCGCCTGCGGGTGGCGCCGCCGCCGCCGCTGTAGGGGCCGGCGGGGAGTCGGACGAGATCGAGCTCAGCCTGGGCCTGTCCCTCGGCGGCTGCTTCGGCGCCGACCCGTCGCAGGACGGCAAGAGGCTGCGGCTCCAGCGCTCGTCCTCCATCGCCTCGATCTGCTCGTTGCCTGCTGCCGCCACCAGCTGTGGCGGCGCGCAGCAGGACGCCGCCGCCGCCGCCGCCGCCGCCCCCGCTACCGCGCTGGAGCCGGACCAGCAGCTGCTCCGAACCTCGTCTCTCCCAGCTGAGTATATGGAGGACCGGCTACGCCGCCGCGCGATGCAGAGCCGGCGACGCCTCGAGGCCAAGCGCAAGCGCCTCGAGCGCCGGAACTCGATGAACTCGGGACGGCAAGCTCCGGCGGCCGCTGGTGGTGGCGCCGGTCGGGACGAAGGGCTTGAGCACACAGTGCCCACTGGCTTCCAGCTCCGACGTACCGTCGCCGCCTTGACGACGGCGGGTTCGCCAACGCCAAGCCGGTCTCAGCAAGGTATACAGCACAGTCTGATTCTCACTGTTTTATTGCGCTTATCCATTTCATTCATTTCCTTGTGTTGGTTGCTTGTTCTTGACGGGGCATGAACAGATTTTTGCCTGGGTTAGGTAACTTAGGTTGGGTAGGAGATGCATGGGCAGAGAGATCTAAGTGCAGCAGGTTTCATCAAGACATGGATCTTTTAGCTGTGGGTTTGTGGTTTCGGTTGCTGCATATTCTGACGCCGACATGGACCTGCGATGTGTTCACTGCATGTTCATGATGATTTTGTGTTGAGAGAAATGTTCATGATGATTTTCCTCTGATTAGGAGGACTCCTAGTCATTTTGTTACTGATTTTGGATATGCGACACCGACACGCATAGGCCTCCTGATCTTGGCATCGTAGGAAATTTCCTTGGCATGTCCTAGTCGTCCTGTTCTGCTGTCAGTTTCGGAAAAATTTCGAGACGTTGGCTTGTGCAGTCGCAATGCAGAGCTATCTTTGACAAAGATGCATGCATGATGGCATGATGCATCGAGACATCAGAGTCGTCCTGCTTGTTGCTTGTAGTACTCTCTAGTGTTTGCTTCGATTGCTGTCAGTTTCAGGATTCTTTGATGTGCACGGACAGCACCATCGTAGTTTACGGTGCATAATGCTTGCACCAGGCTAGATGCTAGACCAGATATAGTTAAATTTGCATATATAGTACAATGATAGGCAGCAGCACAGTCATTAGGTAGCATTGTTAAGAGTGATTATGGGACTAATCATTGTCTGGGCTGGTGTGTATGGCCTACTTTATGCCTGCATTGTCCATCGGCAAAAAGTTTAGTTCAGCTGTTTCAGAAAAAAGTTCAGTTCAGTGCGATGGAACTTCACATTTGTTAATACACATGCAGTCAGAGTTTTTCTCATCAGTGCTAAACTGCTAATGCAGTCACTGGAATCTGAAACACCGTGCCTCTGTTCTTGACCGCAGGACTGGCTGAACGCCGTGCTGAGGCGAGCAGCCCGGCGGCCGCTCCAGCATCGTCGGACGGCGTGAGTGTCGGGCATAGCAGCAGCTCCCTTGTTCCAAAGGAGGCAACAACCGCCGGAGGAAGGCCGTCGTCGGACGGCGGCGCGACCAGCCACGAGCAGCCGCCGCCGCCACCGCTGCGCACGCTGCGCTCGCTGACGATGCGGACCGCGAGCACGGGCGACCTCCGGAACACGATGGCGGAGGACATGCCGATGGTGTCGTACAAGGCGGCGGAGGGCCTCAGCGCCAGCGGCGGGGGCGGGCGGAAGACCGACGGGTTCCTGTACAAGTACAGGAAAGGGGAGGAAGTGAGGATCGTGTGCGTCTGCCACGGCAGCTTCCTGACGCCCGCCGAGTTCGTCAAGCACGCCGGCGGCGGCGAGGTCACCAACCCGCTGCGCCACATCGTCGTCAACCCGCAGCAGTCGGTGTTCTTGTAGTGCCGGCCTCGCGGTCGCGGAGGCGGGGCTGTAGCTGGAGCGTCCAAAAAATGGGGTCGTCGGAGCTTCAGGACAGGAACAGGTTCAAGCTTAAACCGTTTTGGACGGAAACTGATTGAAGCTTAAAACATTTTTGGACAGGAACGGCCGGGTTGAAGCTTAAACTTTTTGGCAGGAACATGTTGAAGCTTAAAACCTTTGCAAGAGCAGACAGTGTCGAGATAGCAGATGAGCAGATGAAGAAGCTATCTTTTTTTGTTTCTTTTTCGTTTTTTGGTACTCATAATCTCATATGATTAGTAGTGTTAGTAGTTAATTAGGCAATATATTCCCTGCGTTGAAGGACGCAGGGCCGGAGCTGGATACTGCTGTAAGTTAAGGAACGAGCAAAAAATATCCGAAATGGATGCTAGTTCAGTTTAGGCGCGCACACGACGGCACACCTGGCCTGCCTTCCTCTTGCTTTGCAGCCGCCGCTGCAGTTTCGCTCATCGGGTCATCACCTCGTCGTCGTCGTTGTTGGAGAGTTGCATTGCATGACGACGGAAGAGGTGCCAGAAATCAAGAGACCACTCGATAATCTGTCCCTGTGAATTGTGTGCGAGAGGTGGCAGCTGGCAGCCCTCCGTGGTTGCCGTGGGACGACGCGATCACGGAAAGGTTGATCAGGACGTCAGGCGCGGACAGGGGAAGGTGGGCATCACCCGGTCCAGCTCGAGCCATTGTTGATTCTTGGACACACACAACAGGCAAAGCCAGCATCACGGCTCCAGGTCCAGAGTCCAGCGATGATATTTTTGGGGCCGAACCGAACTGACGCGAGGTCGGACGCGCGGCCTCGCCCTCGCGGCCTCGCCCAGTTGCGTAGGTCTGCTGGTGCACCGCCGCACCGGTGTTGCGCGATCTGACGCAATGCACGGCGGCTAGCCAGATCAGAATATCAGGTGCGACCATATGTGATCAGGAGGACGAAACGATAGAACACACCATCCTGGGGTGCGTGTGTTTAGTAGGGAGGTTTGGACGCTGTGCTTGGCAGCTTACCATCTCTATGGCCTTGTTCAGGTGAGGCAGCACAAGATTGTGGATGGAGTTAAGACGCACTTTACCGAAGGTCATCAGGCGGGCTTCCGACGCCCTGCTCCTGCTCATAGGTTGGGTATTATGGAAGGAAAGAAATTCGAGGACCTTCGGTGGGCCGTCCAGATCGCCCTCTGAGATAAAAACGGCTCTGTGGACGTCTGCAGGTTTCAGGTGCCTCTGCCCTTTGGAGGTGCGGAGGAATGGTGCTTAGGGGAGTGCGAGGGATGTTTTAGAAGCAAAATTTGTTAATGTAAATTACAACCTCAGTGGGAGTTGCGGAGTGTGTGGGGATCGGTAAGCTTCTGCTTAATGAAATAGATGCGGTTGCATGCTCTCAAAAAAAAATTATGTATAAAGATATCCTGCTCCTATAAGGTTGACAAGTGTATAAAAAGAACTACGCATAATAGGGACATATGTAGAGTATATGGCCAACCAACCAAAGGTGTACAAGGATATAATCAAGGTATGCTTGCACCTCGCGTCAAATGGATATGGCATGTTAGTAGTTTAGGAATTGGTTTTTAGTAAGTTGTATAACTCTTGTGGTGCAATTGCTCTTTGAGATGGGTATGTAATAATTGTAGTCTCAAGAGAGACGGTAACTAAGTAGCAAATGCCTTGGCTTTGTTAGCGACACGATGCAAACATTCTGTAGCCTGGCAAGGACAAGCTCCTGCGTGTGCTTCGAACCTCCTCAAGGCCGATTGTAATTCTCTTATGCCTAGTTAATAAAGCTCTCTTTTGTTCACACAAAAGTAATAATTGTAGGCTTTTCTTCAAAAGAAATTTGAAATCGACATCTTTTCCTATTATAATCAAAGATAAGTACAAACATATATGCACACCACCATAAGTGCATTTCACACTCGTGCAAACATAGTTCAGAGAAAATTTTATGGTTAACACCTAAAAATTTTGAGATAGCAGATGAAGAAGCTTAAACATTTTTTTTTTGTTTCTTTTCCGTTTATTGGTACTCATATGAATATATGATTAGTAGTGGTAGTTAATTGCGCAAGCTATTCCCTGCGCTCTTCTCGATCGAGTGAAGGACACAGGGTCGGAGCCGGATACTGCCGTAAGTTAAGAAGCGATCAAATATCCAAATGGATGTTGGTTCAGTTTTAGGCGCACACACATAGCCTTCCTCTTGCATCGCTGCCGCTGCGGTTTCGCTCATCGAGTCATCGAGTTATCGTCGTCGATGTTGAAGAGTCGCGCGGCGATGACTGAAGAGGTGACAGAAATCAAAAGACCATTCGATCTGTCCCTGTGAATTGCGTTGCCACCGGCGAAAGGTTGATCAGGACACATCAGGTGCGGACACTGAAGGTGGGCATATCACCCAGTCCAGCTCCAGCCGTTTGGAGAGGCTCCACGAGGCTCGGACACCTTAAGCTGTACTGTAGTGAAGCTGCCGGAGCATCCAAACTGCGGCTCTCCGTTAGTTTTTTCGTTTTCTAGGCTATTGTTGCCGGTATGATAAAAAAACACAACAATGCGCTAGACAGTACTAAACACACAGAGCTGAAGCCCTTGGAGCTAGGAGCGCTAAACAAGACAGAAGAGTACCAGTACTTTGTTTTTTTTAATAAAGATAGAAACTATCCGGCTTCATCTACCCGTGGGTAGAATTAGACCAAATTAATACAACAAAAAAAATAAGAAAACTGACAGAAAGGAACACCCCTAGCACGGAGCCCGAGTAGTCCTACGCGACAACACAAGCTTGCTACTTGATGTCAACTCCTCTAGAATACGATCACCAACGTCAAGACAAAACCGTCAAAACACGTTTGTCAGACCTTAAACAGGTACTGAAAACGCTGGACACCGACCACCATTGAAGATTGGATGCTTCTTCTAAGGCAACAACACAAAGCACTTCGTGCAGATGTCCTGCTCACTAACACCGAGCTGTTACGCCATCGAACACCACCTCCGACTTGATCGCAGCAGAGTGACACGCGGTAGGGACTCCCTGCCCTGACGAACAACAACTTCGACGACGAGCCAACTGTACCGCCGCCGTCGGCCCGGAGACACTAGGCAAGGTTTTCACCCAGTTGTTGAACGCCCATGGACGCAACATCTTCGGCGATGCCTTCAACAAGGTGAGAGGCACATTCAGTGCCACCGCTGCTAGCCCGGCGTAGATGCCGGGCAAGGTTTTCACCCAATCTGTTGCCCCGTGAAAGGGCGCGCAGGCTCTCGACCGGCCGTAGGAGCAGCGCCACCAGACGAGGACCCGAGCCCTCCACCTGCCAGATCCGGCCCCCAAGGACGTGGATCCGGTCATCAGCCGCCGTTCCGGCCACCGGAGCCACGACCCGGGACCGGCCGCCCTCGTTAGGGTTACCCATCGAGGAGACCACGCGCCGCCACTAGGGTTATCCATCGCAGAGGAAGGCCGGGCGCACCCATCACCGAAGGAAGGACGCACACCACCACGTCGGACTCGGCCCACTAGGGCCAGGATCCGACTGGCGACCGCCGTCGTCGTCGATCTATCGGAGAAGAAGGAGGCAGTGTAGGTTGGAAAAGGTTTGAGAGGGAGGAAGATGGGGAGTGACCTGCTCCGAATTTTGGGAGCCGCCACGGGCCACCGCTGCCGCGCGCCAGAGGACGGCGGCGGCCGCCGGAGGAGGGCCAGGAGGAGGTGGTGGTTCGGTGGCGGCGCTGGGGGCCTCCCGTGTCGCCCCCCAAGAGAGGGGCTCAGGAAGTACGGGGAGGACGATACGAAGGTTTTATCTCTGATTTTTTATATTTTAGTAGATTTATCGAGGCCGAGTACTAGTACTCGTGAGTTAGATATAAGAGTCTTGATTGGTTATGCTCAGTTTGTGATCCGAAATGACTTATGCTCGTATGAGTTATAAATATTGGTTTTCTTCTCTAAAGTTGATTAAATTTAAAATAGTTCAACTTAGGATAATTCAGATGCAACTGATTTATTTTTAGACAAAGAAAGTATGTACTCCCTCCGCCCCTAAAATCATGTGATTCTTGAGTTTCAAGGTGAAACATAGCAGAGATGTAAAATTACGCATGTGTCGTTACTTTTGTTCGTTTCTCGGCATAACTTATTAGAGTATCAAGAACAATTGTTGTTTTTATTTGATGGGGCCACTGGAAAAACTGACCATACTATGTTTTGTAGACAAATTTTAAACGCTACGATTACATGATTTTAGGGATGGAGGGACTAATCCTCATCGGTATATCCCTGGTTCATGAATATTAGCCTTTGCGGCAAGGGGGTAGATCTCGCGGTGTGGCAACAGAGGAGGGGCGTGGAGGGGGGGGGGAGGGCTCATGCCCCCTACAACCACTGATCCAATAAAGCCACCTACGGTCCCTCTAAGAATTCTTGATTGGGGGGGGGGGGCTCATGCCCCCTACAACCACTGATCCCATAGAGCCACCTACAGTCCCTCTAAGAATTCTTGATTCTTGGACACACACACAACAGGCACAACCGACATCACGGCTCTAGGCTTATGATCCGTAATAATATTTGTGGGAAAAATATTTGTGACATGACGTGGCCTCGCTCAGTTACATAGGTCTGCTAGCGTAATGCTGCGGTGGTGTTGTGCAATCTTCGCTGGGCCATGAGGACCAGAGAAGAATTGGCCAATCCCGGCCTGATGAGCTATTTGATCACAAGGTCGAGACCGAACTGGTTCCTCATGTTACTGAACACACATGCACGAGCGAATAGGGCATCGGGCCGACTAGCTTTTTCACCTTTTGCGTCTGTGTCCACCAAGAGATGCATGCTGACTGTGAAATGCACGGTGTTTGGGAAAACGAGGAAAGCTCTTCTTTAAAGTTTTAAAAAGTTGTAGTGTTGTTACAATAAATCATTCAAAACAAAATTCCAGATAAATATATCCTGATAATTTTTTATTCACAAATATTTATATTTTTATTAAGAAGAAGCGATGTTCTAGTATAGGTCTCAAGGAAGACGACGGTCCACCTTCATATTAAGACAAATGTTCTAAGTTCAGAAAACAATGTTTCATATTTAGGATAAAATCATTCTAGGGAATGGTATTATAATATCCATGACCAGCGTAAAGATGAATAACAAAAGTCATGACGAATATAGACAAATAAATTACCTATGATAACTGATGAAAAGAGGGAAGATACTCATATTTTTTTTAATATATGGATAGAATCTGACTTCCCATGCATCTCTTTAAAAAAACAAGACATTAGGCCAAAATTATTACAAAGTTTCGCTCACTTCACACAATATGTTTGACATTAATATCCATTACGAAAAATAAAAGGCCGTTTATATATATGGGAGGAGAAGAACACTCCATTGACCTTGCTTCTATAGGCCGAAGGCATGCACGGCGGTGGAACATGCCTGCACGCCCTTGCCCGGTGACCGGTGCCTCGGCACCGGAAACAGCGCGACAGAGAGTGACATTGCACGGTGACGTGGTCACGCGCGATGCAGCTGAAGCAACGACCCACAAGTTCGGGTGGTACCGGGCCTCGACGTTTGTGACATATTTGCCATGGCTATTTAGTTCTCCTCCTAACATCCCTGAGGTGAAGATCCCAGAGGACCTGGCTATGAATTGTAACACTCTGGTGTTAAGCAAGCATAATCATTTGCATTCTTAAGCATAAGCATCATTATGCATAGCATTAATAAAAAGAGTGATTGTCATTTCATGTTCATGCTTGTTTATTTCAAATTATGCCTGCCTTTTTCATGAAGTGCATATGTGGTATGAGTGTTTGGTGTTGGATGACCTCTAGGGTAACCTAGACATGTTTAGGACACCAAATTAACCTAGGTTTATGTTCATGGTTTTGGTTAATTAAGCTTTGTTGTCATGGTTGACCAAGGTGGACCATTAGAGTAGTTTTGTTTGACTGAATTGGAAGTGGTAGCTAGAGTGCTTGCATGTGTGTGTGCCCTAAATGAAGTTTGTAGAGAATTTTATAAGGAACAAAAGTTGTTTTTACCACTTTTCATGAAAATGCTTGGAAGGTGTTCAAAAATGTTGAAAAAGGGCAAAATTGGAGGCTGATTTTCTATTTTGGGAATTTTTCAAAGGTATTTTATTTGGATTTTTGTAATTCAAAATCTATGCAGAATCTAGTAAAACTCCTTTAAGATGAAATGTTCTACTCTTCAAAAGCTACATTTCATCTATTTTGAGTTTTTGCTAATTCGGCTTAGTTTGAAAGTTATTAAGCAGCAAAGTTTGTTCTGAATTAGTGAAAATAGCTTTTCGGTGACGGTTGGTTCCTGGCCGTCAGGGAAATCCCCGACCAGAAAAACGCCGTGGCCGCCCGCGGCAGCATGCGTCGGCCGCGTGGCGCTCGGGGTCTGTCGTCCGGAGGGAAGTTTTGGCCGCGTGGGCGTCGTCCGAAGCCGCCCGCTCCTTCATCCTCTCGGCTCCCTCACTCTCTCCCTCACCCCCGCACATTTCCACTCTCTGCCCGCCGCCGCGTCGCCCGAGCCCGCCTCGCCGCCGTTCGAAATTCGTCGCCGTCGGCCGCGCACCCACTCGATTGACCCCGCAACCGAGTGCGCCCGAGCCCGCTCCACCATCCTCCACCCTCACCTCGGCCCCTCGCGTCAAGGTATAACCGAATCGCATCACTTTCTCTCCGGCCGCCATGGCCGCACCTCGGCTCCGCCGTGGACTCGCCACTCCGCCCGTCATTTTCTTGCCGTGTCGTGCAAATCGGATGCGCTGTGCCCCGTAGCCACTAGAGCCCTAGCTAACCGAGCCGATTAGGGTTCCTTCGCCGGGAATTTGGCCGCGCCGCCGTGCGGTTGGTCGCCGGTCCGCCGCGCACGTGGCCGAGCCACCTCGGCCGTGCCCCTGTCCATTTTTAGCTGCTCAATCGAAGCGCGTTGACCTGCTGGTCCTTTCCCTTCGGTCGATGACGCCGGAAAGCCGCCGTGTCGGCCGGCGAAGCCACGCCGACGACCTCCCTGCCTTTTCCCTGGAGGAGGACTGTCGTCCTGGAATTCAAGAAACCCTAGGGTCCCTTGTGCTAAGTTGCCAGACACAGCAATTTACCGGTTAGGGCTTGGTTAGTTTCTGGAAATGTCAGGGTCCCCGGTGTAAAGTGGTTTTTCCTTTTTCTTTTTCAGAATTGATTTCAGATTTCAGTTTAAACTTTGAAAATTCATAACTTGCTCATTTTTCATCCAAATGAGTTGGTTCAACTTGCAGTATTTTTCTTATGAGATGATCTATGCATGAAAAATATGAAATGTGGAATTTGTGAAACTTTTCTGTATAGCTTTATTTATCTCTATTAATTGTATTTATCTTAGGAAATGCATAACTAATTCTCTGTTGCTCAGAAAAATGTGAGACCAAGTTTGTTGGTTTTCTTATGTCATGCTCTATCTGTGAAAAATGTTGTTAGGCTATGTCATATGTAAATTTTTCTATGTCTAGTTATGGTGCCTATTTTCATGTGAGGATAAATAATTCATAATAAATAATGTATAAGGAGTTTGTGCATGAAACTTTTTGGAGAGTGTTGTTATGTCAATCTAGAGCTAATTATGTTCTGAGATCTGTTGTTTGATATACTTTTATGTACAAAGTATTTTATGCCCCTGAAATTGTGCTGCCTTGTCATTTTTGTGCAGGATAAAGTACTTACTGTTTTGACTTGAAATTTTTATGGTAATCTTTGTTTGGTATGATTAAGCTTCTGTAATTTTTACAGAATTTTCTGAGTAGTCTAAAGTCATGTTGTAGTTATACCCTGAATTCTTTCATTTCTAAATAATGCTTTAGAGTTATCATTTCATGTGTGTAAAAATGCTTTTTATGCTATTCATGAGATGTATGATCTTCTGTTGGTTGTGGTTCAGTAGAGTGTAGTGTGCAAAACAATGGGTGTTTATAATTCTTTATAGTGTGCGAGTAAAGTTTTAATGCGAGGCTTATTTGGAGATTTATCGGTAGAAGAGAATGCAGATGACATGTGCTTATCATACATGTTTTCAAATATCATATCATATCTTTCATCTTAGCTGAGCATTCATTTACCATCACCATCAGCATTGTATGATATGTATGCACGGTATTCATACGCACTATGCATCATACAGGATCGTCAGAGCTCGCGACGGTAGTTCCCGGAGCACCAGGAGAGGAAGACCAACAAGAAGCTTTGGTGCGGGAAGCAGCAGCCGAAGAGGATCCCGAAGCTGATCTTCCAGAGTGTCTCGACCATCAGCCAAGTGCTTTCTTGAAAGGCAAGCCCCGGAGCATTCTCCCTGTGGTTTGCAAAATATCTAACTTGAGTCCTTTACTTGTTTGTTGCATTAAGTTATAGGCGTTGTTTTATACCGTTGTTGCATTACTTATATTCCTTGCCACTGTTTATACTTCAACCCTGTTAGGTTCAGGTACGATTATATGCTTAGCCCTGCTTAACTAGATCGGTAGAAGTCGGGTGATTTTCTGTCATCCGCGAGTTATAGGTGGTAACTCGGATGGTTGAATACATTGTTATCTTAGATAACCATGTGGTGATAATAAATCGAGACCGGGCGGGATTGGAGTTGAGAATGAACTGGAGGTTCAATGTGGTTTATCCCGTCTGTGTCGAACTAGGACCCCGTCCGTTGTACGTCCTCAAGTCATATTGAATTTATGCCTCATATTTAGCTGGAAGGATAAGTCGTTCCGACCGCGAAGCCTAATTTTGATTTGGGCCGGGAGTCGACCTGCTGTACGCATCACATTGGTGAAGATGGGGGACCACGGGTTACGCGGTTGTAAGGCCTGAATATAGCATGATGCGCCCTGCTGGCAGCCGGACGGTGCCCGGATGTGATGGTACCTGTTGATCTCGCGTTTTTCCTGAATTGGATGTCGGTGACCTGTAGCTCACCGTGGCTGGTGAGTGTGGTTTGTGTGAGGAGTACCCGCCAGCTGGTTAGTAATCGATTATAATCGCCATCGTTCCTGGACAGTGAACACTTGACTTGAGCAGCGGCATCGTAGTAAGAACTTGAACAAGAGGTGAGATGGTTGAGCTGTTGAGACTGAAAGATACTCAACCGGAAATGGTGACTTGCTGTTGAATAATTATTACCATGCTTGTTTAGTACAGGTGCTAATGTAGCATGATAAGGTTAATCAGATTAAAATACATTGCTAGAAGGTTCTTATTAATTGTTCCTTAATGCAAGCTTTTCCGCAAATTTTAAATGAGTCAGCTATCCTACTTATACAGCCTTGCATACTCCTTGGAGTCACTTTATTTTTAGTTTATGACGGGTAAGTCTAGCTGAGTACATCCTCGTACTCAGGGTTTTATTTCCCATGTTTTTGCAGATGGTGAGATGCTTTATGGTTATTGTCAGAACTGTTTCTATCCCGCCTTGGGAGATGACTAGACCTTGGGCATGGTCGCTCTTCTCTACTTGATGCTTTTGCTGGATGTGAACCAAGGACCTGGCACTATATTTCAAATGTGTGTGTGTGGTATTTGAACTTAAATCGCTTCCGCTTTTATTTGAACTTGAACTTGGTTTGTAATAACTCTATTTCGTACTCCGATGATGTTTTAAAACTATGTGCGAACTGTGTACTTGTGAATGGAACCGCTAAACTATTACGATCTTGGTCGTGTCGGAAAAGTTTGAAATCCTTCGAGATTTCACGGACTACCGGGTTTATTAGGTCTCAATCATATGATTTGCTAAATTAATGACGGATTATGTGCTTGTGCTCTAATAAATTGGTCGGTTCTGTTACATGAATGTTGCACGTTCCCTGAGATATGAGATCAATAAAGGCTTAGGTACCTTGAGGGAGATCGGCCAAGGCCATGACCTGAAGAAATTTCTGATTGTATGTTTGACTGGCAGGATTTTGTTCTGTATAGACTTTAATTAAGGGAATTCTTTCTGAATGTATCTAATGTGCTTATCTCTATTTTCAGGTGGTTGCAGGACTGTGGATCCTTTCTGTTCTTGGGAGCTGCTGCAATTTCCTCACCTTGTGACCCTGTTGTGATGTGACCTTGTGACCATGTCGATATGGAGTGTGGACTGAAGTTTCTTTAAACTTTAAAGTTTTAATCTTTCTTATTATTAGTTACTAGCAAAATATGTCCGTGTGCTATAACGGACATACGTCTTGCATAGTCGAAAGTAATTTATAGGTTACAGATTAAAAGGTCGCATATGCATTTCATTGAGGTGTGTAATTTTGTTCCATATGATACTACTCCTACATGTTTGACACGTGTATAAAATCTTAAAAAGGACAACTACTTTGTGTCTAGTCTAACAATATATAATGGATATGACCTTTAGTTTGGGCATTCGTTTTAGCAAGTTACATAACTCTTGCGGTGCTTTTGAACTTTGAGATGGTTATGTAATAATTGCGGTCAAGTAGTTCTTTTTTTCTCCAAAAGGTATCTGAAGTCGACATGTTTTTCTGATATAATCAAGGATAATTATCACCACAAGTGCATTTACAGTTTTACACTCGTCAAACATCGTTTACAGAAAACTCCATGGTTAATACCTATAATTTCGAACAACGTACTTTAAGCTTCTAAAAGTAGGGGGAAATCCTAGAGATAGATTGGGACTTGAGAAAATGAAAAAATTGAAATCAAGAAAATATACCTCACAACACTCGTAGATCAATTTTAGCTCTAGCAAAATGTGAAAGTATCTAGAAAAGAACATCTAATCAATGTCTAAACATAGTGTCAGTACAACATACGTTAATGTTGAATGCACTCATGTTAGTTTCATATTGTGTTTTTATTATATGAAGTTCTTAAAATAAGCACATACAGTTATGTAATGTTGAGAATTCCACATTTGTTCCTGACATTTTCTTATTTTCTTAGTGCTTAATAAATATTTTTATAGGTTATAGATATATTTTCATGAATCTAAACATCTTATTTAAGTTTATTTATATAGGAACCTTATATCTATAGAATTTTCATGAATTTTTTATAAGCATGTAGATATTTTCACGGTTTAAAAAACCTTATTAACGCGGATGATATGCTATCTGTCACCCGAATGTGTCGGTTTAAAAAACCTTATTAATGCGGATGATATGCTATCTGTCACCCGAATGTTCCTGCAGGATTTCTTTTACAAAGAACTAAAAACCACATTGAAAACAACTTCTAACCTGGACATGGAGATAGTAGGTTTTTTAGCGTAGGGCTGGCAAAAGAGAAATCACCATATACTAGGCCCTCTAATTTTTTAAGGGGTTTATCTAAAAGATTTGCAATATAACTAGGAAGACCTTTCAAATAACACGCATGAGTCACTGGACATGCTAGTTTGACGCTCTATTATTTTTTATATGTCACGTTAGCTTTATTTAAGTCAAATATACTACTTTTACACATGAGTCACTGGACACATGCTAGTTTGATGCTCTATTCTTTTTTATATGTCATGTTAGCTTTATTAAAGACAAATAGTACTACTTTTGACTATCGATTTCAAAAAGTCAATGTATGTTATCGAAGTATTTCTTACATTAACAGATCTAGAAATATAAACCTTGCGTCGTAAATCTTATATATATTTTTTTTCTGAAAATGATGATTAAAGGTGTAAACATTGAATTTAGGACAAAACTAACACGATATGGGATATGTAATTAAAAACAGAGAAAGTAGTTTAAATGATTTTGAGAGTTAAGTAAGGACTAAGGTGATGGCTTTTTTTTCTTTTTTTGAGGGGAGAACTAAGGTGATACTCCTTCCGTTCTAAATTGCGGTTCATTTTGATTTTTTTGGTGCATGTATTTTACTATGTACCTAGATAAATAATATGTCTAGATACACAGCAAATTGCATGCATCAAAAAAGTCACAATAAACTATAATTTAAAACGGAGGGAGCAGTTGACAAATGCAAATAGACCATTCTACTGGCCACAGCCCATAACACTTTGGATGACCCTCTAGGCCCAACCTACCTCAACACATATCTGGTACGATCGTGTTTTTTTTTTCTGTTAAAAATATCGTTTTTTGGGAAAACTATAAAACAAAATATCTGTTCTCCAGTGGTAACCCCATCGAAGAAGCTGTAAAATCTCCAACAAACACCAGACTTAACAATAAATCACTCAATTCCCGCGTCCCGCTAGAATATTCCTCGCGCCATCTCCTTATATAGCGCTGGACGCTGCCGCAGTCCAGTCCACCTCCAACGGCGGCGGTCGCAGCGGTGTATATGGCGTTCCTCCGTATGGCGTTGGTGGCAATGGCGGTGAACGCGGGCGGCGTCGCGGCACGGCCGCTGGTCGGGGACGGCGGCGCGTGGGAGGACAGGGCGCCGCTGCAGACGTCGCGCCCCTTCAACCTCGCGCACCGGGGCTCCAACGGGGAGCTCCCCGAGGAGACGGCGGCGGCGTACGTGCGCGCCATCGACGAGGGCGCCGACTTCATCGAGGCGGACATCGAGGCCACCAAGGACGGGCACCTCATCTGCTTCCACGACACCACGCTCGACGCCACCACCGACGTCGCCGACCACCCGGAGTTCGCCGGCCGCCGGCGCACCCTCGAGGTGCAGTGGGCCACGTCACCGGATACTTCATCAGTACGTCCCGCCGTTGCATGCTTTCATGCGCACCTACGCCGTCATGGATACATTCGATCGATCCGCAATTCGTTTCCGTCGCATTTTCGATCCATCTAGTCGATCTATAACACGAAGCGCTAACATACCAGTTGCAGCTGATTTCACGCTGGCCGAGCTCAAGACGTTGAGGGCGAAGCAGCGATATGACTTCCGTGACAACTCCCACAACGGAGAGCAAGTCGATCCGGCGTCCCGGCCGGCAAGACCCGACGGCGGCGCGGCATTAGCCAGTTCCCCTCAACCGTACGAACAGCAACATACCTGATTATTTCGTGTCCGCAGGAGTTTCGCCGATCATCACGTTCGACGAGTTCATCGACATCGCGCTGAACGCCAAGAGGGTGGTCGGAATCTACCCGGAGATGAAGAACCCCGTGTTCATGAACAAGCACGTCCAGTGGTCGGACGGGAAGAAGTTCGGGGACAAGTTCATCGCCACGCTCAAGAAGTACGGCTACGGCGGCAGGTACATGTCGCTGGCGTGGCGCGCGAAGCCGGTCTTCGTCCAGTCGTTCGCGCCGACGTCGCTGGTCCGCGCGGCGGACCTCACGGACTCGCCGCTCGTCTTCCTCATCGACGACGTGACCGTGCGCACCGAGGACACCAACCAGGCGTACGACGAGATCACCTCCGGCGAGTACCTGGACTACATCAAGAGGTACGTGGTGGGCATCGGGCCGTGGAGGACACGGTGGTGCCGCCGACCAAGGGCAACCTGCTGGCCACGCCGTCGGACCTCGTCGCCATTGCGCACGCGCGGGGGCTGCAGGTGCACCCCTACACGTACCGCAACGAGAACGAGTTCCTGCACTTCAACTTCCGGCAGGACCCCTACGCCGAGTACGACTACTGGATCAACGACGTCGGCGTTGATGGCCTCTTCACCGACTTCCCGGCGAGCCTCCGCCAGTTCCAGGAGTGGACCGCCAAGAAGAAAGACTAATTGTGACTCGCAAGGCTGGGGTTGGGATTGGGATGTAATAGCAAAGTTACTAGTCTTGGTAGCTGGGTTCTTTGATTCAGTCATTCAGATCGTAGTTGTGCAGATGTTTTCAGAGTAGAGACAATTCTTTGTACTTTTTGCAGTGGCAATATATTGCTGGATTGGAACAGTATCAATTAACAGTCTTATCCGTTGTTCATCGTGCTAATAGAATTGTCCTGCGGTGCGAGTGTGACAATATAAATAGAATAGAACCGAACCTATACATTGGGCAATGCATATAAGCACGCACAACAAACCAATGAATCTGTGCATGTTGCACTAGCAAACACTGAACAGTGCTCTGTATATAAATGTTGCAGATGAGCAGGCACAAAAACAGTCTACACTTTGACATTTACGAAGTCAGTACAAACTGAAAGCCTGACTTAACATAAGCCTGAATGAACAGTTTTAAGTAGACTATAAGAGATGCAATGCATATACCAGCGTTGAAAAGAGTAGTAGTGAGAACCCTTCGGCTTCTTCAGAAATAAATCATAGATGAGATGCTGTGTTTTTCTTTTCATTTGATGGTTCAGCAGATTCATAGTGACAACTATTACTCTTTTGTATCATTGTATGACCATGACCATGAAAATAAGTAGTAGCAGTAAGATTATGGCAATGCCAAAAAGAATCATTTCCAGGATCCCTATTTGGCTATATTCATGCCCTCTCCTTGCTAGAATCATTACTCATACGAGAACTTGATCTGTCACATAAAAATTCAAAATGGAACCTAGACAAGAAGTAAATAATTCAGATTTCAGAAACATAAACCATAGAACTATAGAAGACCTCTCAAGGGACATTGTGGCAATATGACAGCATGTGGAAGGTCAAGAGCTTTTCTTAAGGCAACATACTGGTATGGGCCATGGGGAGTATATATATATATATATACATACATACTAAATGCTAAAGGAAATACTAGCATTAAGACTGTTAATATATACACTACATGCTAAAGGAAATAATAGAAGAATACAGCCAAACAATCTTAGCTGAAATCTTTGGCATTAAGACTGTTAATTTACACCTGCACTTCTTATCAGCAGATACATTAGTGACTAGTGAGAGATTCAGAAGAAAACTATATTGCACAAAGCTGCCATCTACAGGATAAAATATAGTCAAGCAGATGATTAGAGAAAAAAATCATCAAGGGCGCAGGTCACAGCTGCTATCTTTACCTTCTCCTACATGTGAAATATGTAAAATTATTCATCTCTATCGATGTTCACGAATTGGAGGCTGTAGCTGCTTTAATCGCTGAACGACCTGCTTCATAGTTGGACGTCTAGAGAGTGAATCAACAGTGCACATCACTGCTAAATGCAATGTTTCTACCAAGTCGTCGTGTGGGCCAACATCCCACAGACCATCAATAAAGAATTCCCGGGCACGGCCTTGACGAAGCAGCATGCAAGCCCAAGCAACTATGTTGAACCCATTACCATAGGGAGAAAATGACGGGTCCAAGGCCTTCTTATCTGAGATTAACTCCATCAGGACAACACCGTAGCTATACACATCAGCTTTATCTGAAACACGACAAGTCATAGCATATTCTGGAGCAACATATCCAAATGTTCCAGCTACACCAGTGGTTGCATGAGTTTCAGAATTTCCCAAGAGTCTTGCCAGTCCAAAGTCAGAGAGATAAGCAGTATAGTTAGTGTCCAACAAAATATTGCTTGGCTTCACGTCCCGGTGAAGGATACGGGGAACACATGTATCATGCAGATAAGCAAGTGCTTTGGCAACATCCAATGCAATCTTGTGCAGCATTCTCCAGTCTACTGGTCTCTTTGATCTCTCCTGTATAAACCTCTCAAGGTTTCCTCCAGACAAGTAGTTGTATATGAGAAACATTTCAGACTCGCCAAGATGGTAACCTACCAAGGTAACCAGATTTGGATGTCTTAATCTCCCTAGGGTTTTTATCTCAGCATCAAACTGTTGGGCTCCCTGAAACCTCCCGACAGAGAGCCTCTTAATAGCTACCAACACTCCAGGTGCAATTTCCGCCTTGTAAGTGGCTCCAAAGCCTCCACTTCCAATGCAATTGCTCGCATTGAAACTTCCAGTGGCTCGAACAACAGTGTCATAAGTGATGGGGACACCAATATCTTGGAAGAGTGTAACTTCTCTTCTTCCAGAAGACCGAGCTGACATCCGGGGAGCGCACTTCCTTGTGTATATGAAGAGTACGATCAGTGCAAGGAGGACAGAAACGATGGCTGTTGCAGAAGTTATTGAAGCAATCTCAATTGCATTAAATGAATTACTCGCTCCTTCATTTTGTGAGTCGGAAGGTGTTGTATCATTGCTGTCATTCGAATTCAAGCCTCGACCCTGCTGAGCAGCTGATGGCACAGCCAAAGTGTACACATGACAAGATTGCAGCAAAGGATTCCCAATAACGCTGTCACATCTGACTGTATTACCATTTGTTGGCACTGGACCAGACAAGTTGTTGAATGACACATTAAACGTGGTAAGAGATGCTGAGTTAGCAAATCCTGAAGGAATCTTCCCAGTAAGTTTATTGTTATCAAGGAGTAGATCAGTGAGATTTCTCAAGTCAGCAAGGCCACCAGGGATCACCCCTGTGAGGAGGTTGGATGACAGGTCCAAAACCTTGAGAGCGTGCAACTGATTAATATCGGCTGGAATGGTGCCATTCAGAAGGTTCTGAGCCAAAGAGAGGCGCTGTAAATGCGGCAAGTTCTTCACAGAAGTAGGGATTGCACCACCGAGGCGATTCCTACTCAAATCCAAGCTAATAAGGTAACTTAACTCCCCAATACTTGACGGTATCACACCTGAAAGCTGATTACCAGCAATACCAAGAACAACGAGAGAACTGCACAGCGAGCCAATGTCTGCAGGAATAGCTCCACTTATCAAGTTGTTACTGACTTCCACGACGAAGCCCCTTGAGCTGTTGCACTTGTTAAATAGACTAGGCTGCAGCTGACCATCAAGATGATTCCCATCAGCCAAGAATGCATAGGATCCCTGCATCCCCAACTTTTCAGTAGCAAGAGGCAGCAAGGATGTAACTGCACCACTAAAATTGTTCTGGGAAAAACTATGGTAGCTTGTCAAATGCACACCCAATGGTGATGAGGATGACATAAAGCCAGCAAGCGACTGATAAGTGAAGTAAGAAGAATACTCTGACACCAAGTCATCCAATGGAGGCTGGGATGAAAGACAATTATTTTCGGAGATAAATACTGGAATCGAGCCAGACAGCTGGTTTCCACTGACATCAAAAACGTCCATGCAAGGCACTGGCAGTGAAGGATCAACTGAACCTGTAAACTTGTTCATGCTCAAATTCAGGAACTTCATGTTCTCACATTCCACCAGCCCCTTAGGAATCTCACCAGAGAGCAGATTCTCCCCCAAATTCATCATCTCCAAGCTCTGGCAAGAACTCCAATTACCCGGCAGCTCTCCCTCCAATGTGGCCCTTGGCGCCCACAGCATCCTCAGCTTCGGCAGCATAGCAATAGCACCAGGAATCCCTCCTTGGAAGTAGTTGAAGTCATCGGGCTCACCATAATCAGAAGAATCAGAACCATCAGGCGGTGCATAAGGATTGGACAACACAAGCACTGACAGCTGAATGCAACCACCAAGCTCCGCTGGCACAGGCCCACTCAAACTGTTCCTGGATACATCCAAAGCACGCAGGTTCTTGAGCCGACCAATCTCCGGCGGGATGATGTCATCCAGGTTGTTGGAGGACAGTAGCAGCGCCTGCAGCTCGGTACAGTTCCCCAGGCTCCGGGGGATGCCACCGACGAGCATGTTCCCAGAGACGTCGAGGAACTGCAGGCTGCGGCAACCGGCGCCACCGAGCTCGTCAGGGATGGCGCCACCGAAGCGGTTGGAGGCAAGTGAGAGGCGGCGCAGCATAGGAAGCGCGCCGAGGGCCGCGGGCACGGAGCCGTTGAGCTGGTTGTAGGCAAGGTCCAGCGTCTGGAGGGCGACGCAGGCGAGCACCGCGGGGATCCCGCCCTGGAGGCGGTTGCCGGAGAGGTCGAGCACGCGGAGGCGGCGCAGCGTCCAGATCGCGGGCGGGAGCGGGCCCGAGAGCGCGTGGGACGGGAGCGCGAGCACGCGGAGCTCCCGCAGCGCCGCGACGGCCGGGGACAGTGCGCCCGCAAGCGCGCGCCCGGGCGAGGAGGTGATGTTGAGCGAGACCACCTCCCCGGCCGCGCCGCACGACACGCCCGGCCAGCGGCAGTGGTTCACGGACGCCGGAGACCAGTCGCGCAGCAGCCCGCCCGGGTCGGCCGTCACGGCAGCCTTGAACTTCAACAACGCCTCGCGCTCGCCGCTGACGGCAGCCGAGGTGGCGTCACCGAGCAGCAGCAAGAGCGGCACGAGCAGCAGCAGGGTTCGAGCGGCCATGGGCAGAGTCGAAGGTGGACGAGGCGGCGGCGGCGGCGGGGGCCGCCGTCGCATTGAGGCGAGACAGTGGGGGAGTGGCGGAGTGCTTGGCCCGCGGTGGAGTGGAGTAAGAGTGTGGCGGCGGCGGCCGGCGGCGAGAGGGACGGGGCACGCGTGGATCTTTTGCGGAGGGGACCTCGGGGTGGGTGGGGTTTTGCGCTTTGCGCCCTGGGATGCAGATGGTGGAGGGTTGCTTGATTTGGAAGCTTTGGGGTGGAGCATGTGACCCAGCGGCTGGGTTGCACCCCGCACAGTGTGGTTTACGGCCAAGACCTCCGGTTACCCTTAAATTGCACGCTCTGTAACAGTGGGTGTGTTTTGGCTTGATTGTCGATAACATATTTCATCTCTAACTCTTAACAGTACAAAGTGGGCTAACTGGTTAGATATGAAAAATTCTTTCTAGAATTCCCACATGATGCGATGTAGGTGAAAAAACGAATGTCATACTCATGCCGGTTACAGAGACCGTAAGATTCTGAGATAAGGAGGAATAACTAAAATTTGGTTTTCGTAAAGTTGGAACAAAACCCCGTTCTGGTGCGGCTAATAAACCGTCTAATATTATTTTGTTTGTATCATGAACGATGAGCGTGATTAAGTTCAAGCGAACAGAGCACAAAATATTTTCGGTTGATAGCTGCTCTAGCGCAAACCAACCAACACTAGATTGTTAGTGCCCATTGCACCTCCCGTGTTGCTTCGAAGAAAATACGTGATAGTTTTCAAGTATATCGTGATAAGCGGTTTGATAAATTTGGCAAGGATGAAAATAGTGAAGATCATATTGTACTTAAATAAAGTGTAAATAAATGCAGCGGCCAATTCTCTTGTAGGTGTCAAAAGAAGGGCATATGAATAAGGGATGTGGCCATAAAAATGTAAATGTAAGTTGGAAGATAAGGAAGATGGTATATGACCGTGACCATAACATCGAAGAGAAATAATCAATGTGATGGAAAAATTGGGAAGTGGATTCGTTGTGCGTTATATTATGACATATCGATACTTAGTTCTCCTATGGAGATAAATTAGGTGTATCTTATAATTTATTTGGCAGAGCTCTCTCTCAAATGCTCCTGAAGAGGACCTGAAGCATTTGAGGAGCTTTTTTCTTTTTTTTTTTCTTGCTCCGACTCGAGAGGAGCTATTGTTATGATTTGTTTCTGCTAGGAAGAAAAGTAGAGATAGACAAGATACCAGCACATTACTTGATTTTGTTTTCTGAAAAGGAGCACATTACTTGATTTGGAAATGGAAATGCGAGCAAGCACATGGCAAAGAACCATGGTCCGGAGCGTGGAGGAGGGTCGTTTCAGAGATTACGAGCAAGCCAACGTGGGCGGCCGCAAAAACCCCAGTGTGGAAAACACCGGGAGCAGAGCACCAGCGCGGCGCGCCCGCGTGCAATTTCGCGAAAAGGCGGTGTTCAAGGCGAAAAGGCCCCCCACGCTTTGCTTTTTCCCCCGCCCAGCCCCGCTCCATCCATCCATCTGCTTTCCAGTGCCGCCTTTCACACCGCGCGGTCCCAAACCAATCCCACTCGGCTCCTCCCACACCCACACCATCCCAGCCGTCCGAGCACGATCCAGCGGCCTCCCCGCGCTCGGCGGGACGCGGGTACGCCCCGCCCCCGGTGCCTGTCGCTCGCTGGTGCGCCCCCTCTCTCTCCCCACCCGTCCGTTGCTTTCTGCGGCGGGGGTTCGGAATTCCGAAAGCGACGCGTGTCCGGCCCGCCGCGGGGGTGGGGGACCCCTGTCAGCGTCACGCGACGGCGCCAGCGGCGGTGAGAGAAGGATCCCCGTTCGGTTGGCGGACGTCGACCGGGACCGGGACCGGGACCGGGACCGGGACCGGGACCCGGACCCGCAGCCGTCAACGTGCCGCCCGGCCGCGGTCAAAGCGACTGGACTGGAGCTGAGGCCATGCGCGATGCCGCCACCCACCCGCGCGCACGCTAGTGGGTTGGGCCGGCGTGTCACTAGTGGGTGGTGCGCTCGCGCGCGCGCGAGGGGGGAGGAGGAGGACCGGTGGAGGAGCGCCCCCGTGCCGCCGGCTTCTTCTCAGGCGCCGTCCTGTCGACGTTTGTTTCGGTCGTTGCGTGTTAGGCTGTCGCGTGTTGTGCTACTGTTGTCGACAGGAAAAATGGTGGGCTCGTTCCGTTCCATCCGCGCGCGCGGTGGAGAACGGCGTCCTCTGCCGACGTGCAGCATGGTTGGAAAACCCCAGTCAGTAGTCACTGATCCTTCCTGCCTCTTGGGGCATCAGAGGGCACCAGTCAAATTCTCAAAGATTTGGTGCATCCGTGCACGCTATAAACGCGTGCTAATATGTTTCTTCGACCGTGTGCCGTGGCATGGCACTACTACCAGTTTCACCAGTCTTTGCTACTTTCTGATTCCTTGCTCTGGAATCCATTCGTAACGAGACGGCTGGTGATTCGTGGGCCGGTTGCGGTTAGGTCGCGCGTTTTTGTCTCTTGTGACGACGGCCAAGTAAGATAAGGCCGCCGCCAAGCCGAAGGAAGAGATCGCTGGACGCTGGCTGCTGCTCGTGACGCACTGCGGACTGCGGTTGGGAGGAAAATCTCGGCCGAATCGGACTGTGCCTGTGTGTCCTCTTCCTTTTTGGAAATATAAACAAGACGAGAGAAACGCCAAAGTGGTGGCGAGCTGAGCAGGCGCCGACGGAGGGAGGTGCGAAAGCCTCGCCTTTCCGGTTCCGGTCCGGAGGCATATTTATCCGGTCCAGCAGTGCAGTCCAGTGCAGTGGAGTTCATCCTTCTCTGCTCCTGATGGCTGATGCTTCTTCTTTTGGCTCACGTAACCAGACCTTCCTAATCGCGATTAGCTTTTGAGAGCTTGATGATTGAAGAACGGTCTTCTCCTTTTTCCTTTTTTCTTTTTTTCCCCTTTTTATTCGATGGAAAAAAAAAAGAAGAGAGACGCATGTGGAGTTGGGCCACATGTAAATATGATTAATGGGCCGATCCATCTGATTCCTTCGTACTCACGGGCCTGATGACCCTACACATCGACGTGTGGCCCGGACCGATAGGCGTTCAGTTTCCCCGACCCGGCTTAAACCCGGGAGACCATTCCGGATTTTCGGTAGGGTTCAGGGTGGGGTCTGGGGCGGCGACGGCGATTGATCACGGCCCTACTGCACAGGTAACGAAGTCCTTGCCCCGATCTTCGGAATCGTAGCCGCGGGAGCTATCGCCCTTCGTACCTGCTGAAATTGCGTATTCGAGGCGTGCCCTAGGATTGTTTCCTTCCATTTGCGGTGCATGGTTGAGTGCTCTTGGAGTATGGATTGTTATGTTTGCCTGCCTCACCGCATAGCGTGTTAGCTGTTTGAGTAACAACATCGCTTTGAGTTCTGGTTTCGCAATTCTCTAGATCGTGCGATGTACTAGTATCTATGGATTTTTTGTTTAAAGATTGTGTCTACTGTAGGTCCTGGAATCAGAGGGATGTGACCTTATTACTACATTTTCCCTAGTACAAACGCATAGCGTAGGCACAATAATCTGTTTTTCTATTTCTCTTTCTTGGGTTGATAATGTTGTATAAGCATCTGTGTGTCAGACCACTGAACTGTGGCTACCTTCTAGTAGGGATGGCTTTTGTCAGTAGAATTGGAAATGCCCTCAGCAGAACTTCAGTGTCCACGAGCTCTCCACTGCTTCAGCCAATAAGATGCATGTCTTCAAAGCTTTATGTTGGGGGTATGTTCAGATCGATTGGTACCTTCTGCTTATAAGATATTCTTCCTTTTCTTTTATGCTGTCTGAGTATCTAATTCCGCTTCTAATAAACCTGCCTGTAGGACTTTCATATGCCACAGATGAAGCAACTCTGAAGAATGCATTTTCTCAGTATGGGAATGTACTTGAAGGTTGTCTGTCCAATTTATTTTAACTTGTATTCTTTTCTTGGGCATTTTTATCGGTGTGTACACTTATCTATTCTTGGTTTGCATTCAGCTCGGATCATCACTGATCGGGACTCAGGGAGGTCAAAGGGCTTTGGTTTTATAACTTATACATCCACCGAAGAAGCCTCGGCTGCAATGACTAACTTGGATGGCAAGGTATGTCATTCATGTCTATTGTTTTATTCTGCATCAGCTTTGAATTGTCTCACTTCCAAAGATAATTCCAGACTGACCGTCTGAATACCATTATTTTTCAGCCAGGAAAATTGTTGGATTTCTTTGGTTGGAAGCACTGATTGATATGGTGGCACATATACAAATAATGGTCTCGACCAAAATATTCTAGGATTACTGTATCACAGTCACAGACCCTTTCTTGGCATTTGAGCATGGATTGAAATATATTATTGCAATGAACATTAGTTTTTTTTTTTCACTTTTTTGTCCTTAGTCTCTAATGCAGCAATCTAGTTGGTAGTCTGTAAGCACTAAAAGAGTTGCAAACCAGAGCAGCGAATTAGATGAATTGTTTTTTCAAATACTTGAATTGCTTACAGAGTTAATTCATGCCTATGATTTTTAGTTTGGCTTTCTGTTTGGGAGAGCTGCTGCTTTCCAAGAATTCTTGGAGCTGGAGTTGGAGGTCGATTAGGGGTTTTATCGGTGAGCTGTGTTGTTTCCAGTTTAGACTAAAAAAAGCTTATACCAATTTGTTTTAGCTTACAAGTTCTATGTCCTGCAAAAATACATGAGTTTGAACTCTTCTGAATCAGACTCTCTCCCTGGAATTTGCAAAAGAAAAATGCTATTTCTCATTTCATACCACAAGTGATTTGGAAATTACTTTGAAGTGTGAAGTTGTAGATACTTGTCTCTAATAAACATCTTTGTTTTCTGAAACATAAATAATCTTACAAAGCATTGAAACTATTTCATATACAGGAGCTTCAAGGACGGAATATAAGGGTGAACCATGCCAATGACCGTGCTGGTGGGATATGTGGAGGTGGTGGTTATGGTGCTGGAGGTGGATATCCTACTGGTGGGTATGGCGGTGGCGGTGGTGGTGGATATAGTTCTTGGGGGGGGGCCGGGGGGGGTGGGGGGTGGTGGATATAGTTCTGGGGGTTATGCTGGCAATGGTGGTTACAGTGCTGTATCTGGCAGTGGCTATGGTGGAAACTTCAACAATGTTTCAGGTGGTGGATATTCCGATAATGATGGTTACAGCGATGGAGCTGCCAGTGGTGGTTATGCTAACAACTTGAGCAGCGGATACAGTAGCACTGGAAGGTATAATACCGCTGGCACTTCTGATGGAAACACTGGTGGTACGATTCTTTTCCCAACACATATGGTGGGTACAATTCTTCTCCCAACACATATGGTGCAGCCAACTACAATACAGGAAGTTCCAGTGGTCGAACCTCAGGAGAATTTGGTGGTGACTTTAGTGGTGGACGTTTTGGTGGCAACAACTTTGCTGGAAATGTGACTGGTGGTGGCTACAGTGGCAGCAGCACGGGAGAGTTTTATGGCAGTGGGGCAAGCTATGGAGCTAATAAGCCGCAGTACAATGGCCAAGACAACCTGCCGAGCGGCAGCACAGGAGAGTTTTATGGCGGCGGGGCAAGCTATGGAGCTAACAAGCCGCAGTACAATCGCCAAGACGACCTGCCGAGTGATTTCTTCGACAAGGAAGTGGCAGAGGGTATATAAGGGACCTGGGTACTTGCATCTCTCGCACTATGCTGCATATCTAGTGGAGCAAATAAAAACTTTGCTTGAGCTTATTAGGGTGTAGAACATATTCCTTTGTTCTTTTTATTCTGTTTTCAGACAAGGCACGTATGTTATTTTTTCACTCAGCTGGTATTACTACATCTTATCTTGTGAGAAGAAAGGGTTGTTATAGTATATCCTCTTGACAAGAAATGATGTTAGCTTGTATATATTCCTACATACCAAGGCAAGCTGGAGGAGTCCAAGTCGAATAACCGCCGCGGAGTTGCCGGCGGTAATGTGGCATGCCGCCATGGGCCGTTTGGTTGCGGTTGCAGCTCCACGGCCAGACAGATGAGCTCCAGACGCTCAAAATCCTATGCACCTGCGACTGCGAGTGCGCTCATAGCGCTAGGCAGAGGTGCAATGTTAACCTGAAAGGCCCTGCACACAACGAAGCCGAACAAAGCCGCATAAGCACACGACAATGGCTAGGGTGGTATGTTTGGTTCTTTTTGCTAGGAGAGGTAAGTTGAGCAAGGCTAGCAAAGCAAGAGAGAGAGGGAGAGAGATTGCTTGGTTGTTTAGCCCTGTCAAGCGAGGCCAGACGATACGATGGAGCAAGGCATCCAAGCGTGCCATTAAGCTTAAGCCTCACCGTGATGATGACTGGGTCCCGCATCGCAGTGTCCGGCTTGCCGCCAAATCGGCCATCCGGGATCCGAACCTGGAGATGCAGGCGAAGCGTATCTTGCTGGACAAGTGGAACCCGAGCCATGCCAACTCTGATATGCCGGACGACACAGTCGCCGTCAAGTTTTATGAAGCATTCGCTGAGACGTCCCCAACAAAAAGACGGCAAGCGATGAGTGTTTTGTTCCCCAAGCGTGGCAGGCGCTGGACGTGGAATATGGCGACGACTGAAGAAATGCACGAGGACTAATTAGCCGTGCACGCCGTGCTTGTCGCATAATAGTTTCATCCCTTAGTACAACCCCCTAAGTTCCACTGTTTAAGCCAGTGATCTTTGTTAGTGTTCAACCCGTGTGGCTTATGGCAGCTCGCTGCTAGGCCAGCCGGGTAGTGTATTTTTATTCCCACTTCTCTTAATGAAAAACGTGCTACGCGCGATTTTCAAAATAAAAACTAATTTCTATGAAGTTTGTGTTCAATTATTTCATTCCAAATTCTAATAACACGGAATGATCTCGGGTGAATCCTCATGAGAAGCTCATTTCTTATCTGGATCTGCCACTAGCTCTCTGAAACAGTAACGCTTCAGTTATGTGGATCTTCCAGTTAACTATAATAAACAAAACTTCTATTCCATAAACGTAAGCTGGAATAGCTCAGTTGGTTAGAGCGTGTGGCTGTTAACCACAAGGTCGGAGGTTCAAGCCCTCCTTCTAGCGCAAATTTTTTTACCTTTGCAATTTTTTGAACTTTTATTTGCCTTCTTTTTGTCTTTTGCCTCTCGGTTCATGTAGCTGGTTTATTTTTGCATTTTTTTTGACGTTTCCCCCATTTTCATTTTTTTTGACTTTCCCCCCATTAACTTTATGCCTGTAGCCGTTTAAAACAAACAAACATAACAGCCTACCTGGAGTTTTTCAGGGGAACGATCAATTCTTCTTCTTTGGCGAATGATACCTTTTTCTTTCTGGCATAACTTCACCAACTCGAAGCCAGCTGAGCACTGAATGTAATATTATGAAGTACTGCTTAACAAGATCATCAAGCTGATTTCGAGTTGGTGAAAGTAATGCAAGAAAGAAAGCGAAATCAGCAGAGGCTTCACGAGTACAACAGAGAGTGGCCGTGTAAGAAGGACACATAGCGCGCTCGACATTGCGTCGCCGTTCTCTGCGGCCTGCTGCGGCTGTGGCTCGCGAGAAATGCTGGGGAGACAAAGATACGAAATGGCCTACGGAGTAGGGTTTTGTAGGGTACCGGCTGCAGCTGCTCGATTTTGTTCCTCCGAGAATGAAGCGCAGCCGTCTGTTGCAATCGGACGGCGCAAAGAGCTCGTGGCCTTGAGTGGGCCCGCGGGATAAGTCAGCCCGAGCTTAAATCCGTTTTGAAGGCAAAAACTGTGGGCCGAGCTGAAATCTTGGCCTGGGCCCAGGTCTGCATGCAGCTGGCGGCCTGCCACAACAAGTCCGGTGATTGGGCCCACCGCTCAACCCAAACCCTCTCTCCTCTCGCTCCCGTTGCCGGTGACCACGGCGGCGGAAGGATGGCGAAGGGCGGCGGTGGCAGCGGGCTGATCTGGGCGACGGCGGAGGATCTGGCGCGGAACAGGCCGGTGGTGCTGTCGCTGTACCGGCAGATCCTGCGGGCGCTCAACTCGCCGGAGCTGCCGCTGGGGCACGCGGCGCGGCTGGCCAAGAAGGCCGAGTGCCGGGCCATCTTCATCTTCGGCGCCGAGGAGAGGTCGCTCCACAACATCCGTGAGCTCGTTGAGGCTGCGCGGCACACGCTTGGGCTGCTCAACCGCGGCCGACTCCCGTAGAGGGGAACGAGGAATCTATCTGTAAGAATTTGGTTCTGGTGCCTGACGATGAATGGCTGTATACATGCTAATTAAAACAAAGAAGCTTTCAGTATGAATGAATTGCAACTTGAGCCATTGAAAAGTTGCTGGTCTTCTTAATTTTGAGTAAGAGGATGCGTGGTATTGAAGGTATTCTGCTGGATTCAGTAAATTGTGGCATTCAGGAGTTAGTATTAAAAGCATGCTTTTGGGTTACCCGGATGACTGGTGATTGCATCATTGATGTGTCGACTATATTTCAATGAATGTGATATATATGGTAGTGTGTTATCTTCTTTTTCTAATGAACAAGTTGGGAGAAGCAAACTGAACTTCAGATACTTATTCTGTATTGGATGGAATGGATAGTCTGCCGTGCTCTGTTATGACTGCTCAAAACATGTAAACATGTTTGCATGTGATGCAATAGATGCCTTCATCTTTAATATTTTCATAGTAGGGACTAGTCTAGAAAGTGTAGGGGTCTATCTTATCTGCTTGAGTTTTTGGTAAAAGATGGGCAGATCATGCTTCTACTCAAGAAATTCACATTCCTCCAGTTATTTCTTCGTCAAGATTTCTAACCCTATTTTTTCCCCAATTGATCTTATTGATCATTTCTTGCAATGATGGATGGTATCAATATCATAAAATATCTATTCATGCTTTGATCTAACGTATACACTTCCTATTTTTCAGGGAATAAACATTGTTACTACAATCATACCAAGGATGCTGTTTAGTATGTTCTCCGGGAATGTGGAAGATCATTACCTGTACAGGTGCATGGTCTATGTTTTTTTTTTCCCACTTGTTTGCACTTCCTCCTGCGGTCCTGCCTATTCTTGCCATGACACTGCTCATGGACACTTTTGCTATTCTCGATTGTGTTACCATTTTGCCAGTTTTGACAATCACATGGTATGATTGTAGTAACAATGTTTATTGTTCTTCAGATGTGGTTTCCATGATGCTGCAACTCGAGTTGTCTTTGCAATTTGTTTCCCTTGTGATGATTTGTTTCAGACTCAGTATCTGAGCGCTACAATAACTACTGATAGCTGTTTATTTCAACCTCTGTTTTTTTATATAACGGATTCATTAATCTGGCTTTTCAACCGAGGCTGTCCTTAAAATTTTTTTTTCTTTTTTTGGAACACAGAATGTGCTTTTCCACCAAAGCATCTTCTCAGAGCTGTGGTTCCAGATTCCAGTATCTGACCCTACTAATGTGAGTAGACCATACTAATGAATTTAAATTGTGCATTTAAGGTTATTTGTATTTCCTATTTTTGCAGGGAATACCTGATCTGATATTGTATTTGCCTGGTATGTGGAAGATCGTTACTTGTACAGGCACATGGTCTATAGTTTTTTTTTTTCATGTTTGCACTTTCTCCTGCCTATTTTTGCCATCAAACTGCTCGTTGAACTTTCACCAGTATTAACAAGCACATGGTATGATTGTATTAACGCTGTTTATTGTTCTTCAGATGTGATTTCAATAATGCTGCAACTCGAGCTGTCTTGTGCAATTCGTTTTCCTTGTGACGATTTGTTTTATCTGGGCGCTATAACTATGCCGATAGCTGTTTATTTCAAAACTCTGTTACGATGGATGCCTTTTCTTTTTCCTTTTTTGGAACACAGAATGTGCTGTCCCTATAATCCTATATACGCTGATTTGGCTCCAACTACGAAGGCATTTTGGGTTCAGACCATGTATCAGCTGAAACGCGTTGTTTTGAATTTGAGAATGGCATTGCCATGCACTGCTTGACATGTGGAGTGTGGATAAGGCCAGGTTTGTTGAGCCATCACAGTCCAAGCAGGAATTACATGGCCAAAACTCAGACAGCATAGTTATCCCCACGGCCCCTTGCCATCTCGTCATGTCGTGTAATCGTGTTCGGTGAAGTGTTTTATCCATTCCTCCGTAGTATTTTGTTGGAGAATCCAACTCAAATGATCAGGAAAATGCTGGTGTAGTATATCACCAAAGCAACAACTACGTACAATTTTGTAGGGGCGGGGGGCATACTTTGGTCCCATACTTGGTAGTTACTGCTGGACAAGTGCTGAAGTACAACATGCGCATCGGATAATACTCCAATGGCTAAGCACTCTAAAAAAGCATCATTAACCTCCGGCTCCCAGATCTCGCACCGCCACCGCCACCTCCACCTCCAGCGAAGCTCGACATGTCTAGAAAAGAACAACAGAAGTTAGAATGACAAACGGTCCACACATTCACACCATCACGAGGGAAGGTGATCGTCTTTCAGTGGAGATGAAGAGAGGAACGTACGATACGTACCGGCAGCGGAGGGTTCGTGGGAGCAGAGGAAGAGCAGGAGGAAGCAGAGGAAGGTGAGGAGCGGGATGAGGTGGATGGCCCTCTCGCCCCTCGCCGCTGTCGCCAGCCACCCACCCCTGCTGGCCTTTGAGCTGGCGTGCGAGTGCGAAGCCAACGACTCGTCCTCCGCCACGGCCATGGCCTGCGCCGCGTCTCCGCCGGTGCCGGTGCCGTCAGCAGGGTGCTGCTGGTGCTTGGGGCTGCAGCTGGCGGAGCGGCTGAGCTGCCTGTGCATCGTTGATTTGAGGCGCGAGTGCGAGGTGGCCCGAAGCTTTCGCCAGTGCGGTAGGCGCAGGCGCGCTTAATAAATGCGGATTGGGTTGGAGTTGGAGCGGGCGTTCGGTCTGGTTTGAATTGCAAGCAAACGAGTAGTAGGAGTAGCGGAGGACTCGTACGCTACGCGGACGCGGCGCAAATATCTTCTTGCAGAGTTGCTGGTGGGGCCGGATTGGATAGACAAACATGCAGAGGCCTTTTCTTAGTTTTCAGAGTTGATACCAAATTGCACTATGTAAAAAAAAAAATTCATCGTCATTAAAATAACGACTCATACATGAAGTACTAAATGTAGATGAAATTAAAAACTAATTATACAGTTTTATTATACTTTGCAGGGCAGAATATTTTAAACCTAATTAGTTAAAATTTAAATAATTTTTATCAAATACAAACAAAATAATATAGTATGCTACAGGGGCGTACAGTAATTTGGGGTGTCCAGAATCGCCCGATCTAAACAAGCCAAAGCTCGAATCACGCGTAATAAAGCTGACCTGCTGGTGGTCTGGTGGGCATCCATGTCACTCACTCCAGTCAAGTTGCGAGCGTCGGTGCGACGAGGGGAGCCGCGGCAAAGCCCACCCACCAAAGGCCCAAAGCGAAGAAGCCGGGCAACAAACCAACAAGCCCATAGCCCAACACCACGTCTTGCTATGTCTTTGCAGGCTCCAGACGGTTTAGCGCTTCTTCGGTGGTCGACCCATCATCCAACGTGGAGCTGACGAACCAACCATCGCTGTTGCGGTGTTGCCTGTTGGAGCAGACGACTCATCCGACGACATAGAATAAATCGATTCGTCCGCATGAGTCGACTCATGCTGATTATGAAAAGAGAAGCAGGACCGCTAGCCTGACGTGTGAGATGAGGAAAGTGGCTTTTTATTTGGCAATGGGGAGGAATTTGTTCCTGTAGTGTGGTGGAGTTTGGTGGGTTCCATCTGTGCTGTAAACCATATTTTATGGTCTTTGTTAATGCAATGGCCAGGGTGATGTCATGAGACTCTAAAAAATGGGAAGGAACGTACAACTGCAGACACAACCCAACCACCGTTTTGTTTATTTATAATTATAACGAGACCCACATGGCATAGTTTAGGGCACAAATCAGTAAAAAAAAGGTTCTCTCTACATAGACAGGACACATCAAGACTACACACCGGTGTCTTTCCCACGTCATTCGTCTCGCTTTCATCCTTTTTGCCTTCTGTTTCAAGCCAACATCATTTTTGCTCCATCGCTGTCCTAATTGCTTCCGTTCTTTGCTAGATGGAGCGAATGGTCCTTCTGCTCAAGTCACACCGACTCTGCGCGAAATACAAATTGCTCTTAAAAGACTAATGTTGTTCACTAATTCGCATGTAAATGACTGTTTTGAGAAGATCTCCGGCGGGCCATCAGCTCGTGGATCAGCTTGCCGACATCGTCATACGAAGTGCCGCCCTTGTCTGTTGCGCTCCTAGCCTTCCGACTGAGCTCCATAGCCTTCTTCCTTCTCGCGTCGGCCTCTTGGTTCTCACCCATGACTCCGTCAATGCCTTCCGCGATCTTCTCACCCCCGATCACCTCGCGGCGGACATCAACCTTGGAGGCATAGTCGGCGGCGCCGACACCGACCCCGATCTTGAGCACCTCGACGACGAGCTTCTCGTTGTAGAACTGGTCAGCGTTCCGAGGCCACGTCACCAGCGGCACCCCGGCGCTGATGGCCTCCAGCACCGAGTTCCACCCACAGTGCGTCACGAACCCGCCGACGGCGGGGTGCTTGAGGATCAGCCTCTGCGGAGCCCAACCCCGGAAGATGAGGCCGCGTGCTCCGAAATCAATCAGCTCGGCGAAGCCTTCGGGCATCCATTCCGATGCATCATCCTCCGTCGTGTCCGTCATGACCCACAGGAAATTCTTGGCGGAAAGCTGTAGGCCGCGCGCCACCTCCCGCAGCTCCGCCGCCGAGAAAAGGGCCAGTGTGCCGAACGCGAGGTACACAACTGAGCCGCGTGGCTTCTCGTCGAGCCACCGCAGGCACCTGTCCGCCCCGGGCGCGAGCATGTCCATGTCCTCCTCGCTGGCGGCGGTGGCGTCGGCGACCGGGCCCACCAGCCACACACGGCGGCCGAGCGTGGTGCGGTAGTGCTCGACGTAGTCCGGCTCCAGCTCGGCGAAGCTGTTGAACAGCTCGCCGTAGCTCCTCCGGTCCGCGGCGTGCACGAGCTGGCTGTACTCCCACTCCCACTGATTCTTTCTTGGGTCCATCACCTGACTGCGCCTCAGGGCGACGCGGTGCGGCAGCTCCGGCAGGGCCACGACGGCGTCGGGCTCATCCGGAGCGAGCGCGAACGGATCGTTGCGCAGCAACGAGTCGTTGCAGGCCCGGGCGAACAGGCTGCTCCCGAGGAAACACAGCCGCGGGATGCCGTGCTCGGCGACGGCGGCGACCTCCGCGGTCCACGGGTAGAAGCTGTCGACCACGACGGCGTCGGGTCGGGGGTGGTGGTGCTCGGCCAGGAACCGATCCAAGGGCTCGCGGAGCCGCTGGACCGCTTCCAGCATCTTGGGGAGGTCGGCCTGTGAGGAGATCCCTACGACGCTCTCGACGCCCGGCGGGAGTCCGACGTCAGGAAAGGGGACGGTGGAGATGTGGATCGCCGGGGCTTCGTCGGTGCCGCGGAAGCCGTTGTTGGCCCGGTCAACGGCCGAGCGGATCACGGCGGCGTTTGCGGGGGTGGTGAGTATGGTGCACTTGATGCCACGTGAAGCAAAGAGGGCGGCCATGGCCGCCGTCGGTATGAGGTGGCCAGGCGCAATAAACGGGAATAAGAGAATGTGTAGTGGCTGCTGCTGCGCATCATTGGAAGCCATGGCTGCTCTGCTTGGCAGCGCCCTCTTCTTCTTTTGCAACACTAAACAGATCAGAGCTCAAGTATCTTTGGCGACAAAGAGGGGCAGGGCAGCCTTGGCTCGACCTCAACCATCCACGTCATGACGTCACTCCAGTAGTCCAGTCCAGTTGCGAGCTCCACCACCCGGCGACAAGGAGGCCATCATAGTCAGCCACCAGGCGTTTTTTTACTTCCATATTATTACTTATAAATTCAATTTTTTTGCAAAAAGCAAGTTTCCCTACAGAAACTGGCAAAGATGTACTATCTTGCTACGTCTTCCTTATATATGTTGAAGTGTATGCAAATGAGGTATTACGCCGCACACCACCACCAGCAAAACAACAATAACTCCAGGCAGCAGATTATCAGAAGGCAGTAACAGTACAAAATAACATCACCGTCATGCCATCCAAATACTACGGTATGTCAGACAAGAACGATACCAGTGCAGTGAGAGCACCTGCTGCGAACTGCATCTAGTGTTGCTCCATCCCAACACAGCTAGTGTTTCTCCCAGAATCAACCTAACAGGGGAGATCACCATTTACCAATGATGAAGCTAGGGCAGGCTCGAATCATCCTGCCCAATTCAAAGGGGATCCAAATTCTCCATTTGCAGAGAATGAAGCGAATGAAGCTTGTCCAACACTCCTGGTCCTCACTCAATCGGTGTCCTCAGGCTAGCAAATAGTGTATCCTTACTACTACCTACTGGCTGTACAAAAGCGAACGCTGAAGCAGCCTTCACAGGCCTCTTGCAGCAGCAGCACTGATGTAGTTGGCAGCTCCGTCCGCATCCAGTTGCTTCCCTTCCACTAGTCCCATTATCAGAGTAGCCGCATATGTCTCTGATGGAGGTGCTAAAGGCAGCTCACCAGATTTGTACCTCTCAATATCTGATGCGGGGCACCTACACAGACCAGAGATAGATTAGTTAAGAATCACACACTGCAGGGAAAACACATTTTGACTGCCCTTCAAAAAGTTGCATTCAACTGCCATTCGGAAATGAGAATTCTTTTGGGGGAAAGACTTGATTAATTAATACAACAAAACTCACGTCTGAGTTAGAATTGGAAGTCCATCTTCATTCCCAAGATAAAGTACATTGGAGTACCAGCTATCCTGCAAGAATTTCATCCAACAGACATTAGATATATTCCATAACTTTTGAAACTCAATATGCCACATAGATAATAGTGGTGTCACACGCTGATAAGATTAGCTGTTTGTTGTTGTTGTTGTGTTTTTAGCTTACTAAAATCAGGCTTCATTTCAAAGTTGCTTATGATGTCAACAGAGATTTTGGCGCCCTGGCAACCTGGTCTACAATCATACCAGATGAACTTGAATACCCAAAGAGGTCAGTTCTGCTCTTGCTAAATAGATCAATATTAACAGTTCCTACAGGGATCAAACTAAAACTTTAAAGGAAACACTCAAGGTAAAAGTGATCTATATTGCCATGGGAAAAAGACTTGCCATCTAACAATAAGCTCTTAGAACGGCAGTCATCAGCCTGTCATACATTTAGCAGTGATGTTTTCAACAGCACACTAGTACGATCTCATTAAAAAGCATGTAGAAATTCTGTACAAAGGGAAGGTACAATTGTAGAAGTGGGACAGGTAAATCAAACCTTAATAGGTTCAAGATGAATAGCCTTGTTTGTAGATATAAACTTGATTTCAGATGAACCAATCAAAGGAGAGTCAGGATACACCACGTTTCCGTCTTTGCCATCCTCCAGCACTAAACGGTTCTCCTGAAACAAGATGTCATTGAACTGCTCCAACCTGTTGAAGACATGCAAATTAGATGAGATGCCAGGTACTAACAGAATGACAACATGCCACCCTGCCTAAATTGAAAGATCAATAACGTGTCAATGTAATAAACATACGTTATTTTGTACATGCAGACATAAGACTTCTCATTGTAGCTTATCTCAGGGTTGAGAAAAGCAACACCACCAGTTCCCCAACAAGGGGTAGAAGATCTACCGAAAAGCAACCTGTGAGGTACAGTCTTCCACATGGTTCCTTTTGGTGAGCTTGTGTCACGTGATCCGCAGCACGCTATACTCATACCCTCAGCCTGCCCCGGATCAACAGGAATATCAAATTTATTTCTTAAAGCATACTGCTTATATAAGATAAAAACATCAAGGACTATATTGGCAGGAACACTGGAAACCAATTTATTCCTTAAGTATTTGGCATATATCCCAAAAGAATCACGAAGGTCTCCAATGCTGTGACATCAAACAAGCAGACCAGACTGATAAAGGAACCAATGCTCCATGAAAAAACATTGAGTCTTGAACTTTACCTTCCCTCCTTGAACATAGCATAGAAATCTCGGTCTCCACATGTTTGAACCAAAACTGGCATACCAGATAGCAATTCTTGATAAATCTGATCGCCAAGCGAGAGATAAATCAGATATTCTTTTGGTCAGCACCACAGATGCATTGTTTTGTACTTTTACTGAATCAACTACATGCTGTTCTGCTGCTGAGCAACTTGAGGTAGTCTTAACTGAAAGGCTGTCATCATCAAGTTTCATCTTTGAGAGGTGTTCACTTATAGCATCACCAGCAACTTCAATAACATTAGCAGATGCACCAGTGGCAAAGAGCTCAGCAGCATCTTCACTATCAGATTCGGAATCAGAGGAAGCGTCAAGCTGTTCATTAACATAAGGAAACGCAAAAGGAGATTTATTCAGTTATTCAAGCCTGACTATTGGATCGTCGCAAAAAAAAATTGTATTAATGCGTCTATATAAATTTTGTCTTAGCCATCAGCGAGTCTCAGTGCAACACGCCAAAAATGATAAAAAATATAACATCATTCATACAAAGATCTTTTTAGATAAAATCATCAGCAGAATTGAGCTATACAACTCACATCTGATTTCTACTATGTGGCATCTCAGGAGTTAGGAACTAGCAATAGACATGAAGCATTAATCCAAAGGAAAAGAAAAAGGATATCTTGATGACATGGCATGTGGAGTTCAACCCATATTGTCAACCATACACAGGGATTTCACAATCAAACATTGTCAGCATTACACAGGGAATTCATGATCCTTTTGTGGCAGATACGGAAGTATCTCAATAGTTCATCAGGTGCTCTGAAAAAAGATAATATGCAGTAGCCTATAAACTGAGCTTCTTAATATGGTTCATGTTCATGCAATCTCATTTTGAATAAATTGAACTACAATACATTGTGTTAAACCCTGCACTGGAAACTGGAAAGTTCAATTTCATAATTGGGTAAAAGCTGGAACTATTTTGACGATGTATCACCAGATTTTTTTTTTTTGGAGAAGATAGGGTCAAGCTACCAGAAAGCATGGCGAGAGAAACATTTCTTACACCAAAGCATAATTTATTAATCCAAGCGTAGGCCAAATGATTAAGGGAAAATATACCTCACTTGGTGAAGGCCTAATCCTCAATGACACACTTTCTGGCAGCTTGCTACTGAGAACAGGCCAGCATGTCTTCAATTCATTGCGTACCTAGCCAATGTGGAATTCAAAAGACAAAGTGACTATAGATATCTGCAGAAAGTAAAGAGCTAGACATCAATAGTGCATGCAGACTATTACCGCCTGTATAACTCTCCATGTAGATTCAAATGGCTGCATCTCTGGAGCGTTGAATGTGAATTTGTCTCCCAAGAGAACTTTTGCACAAGCACAAACTGAATTTGCTATAGACCTAAGGTTATAACCTCCTTCAAGGGCCATCACTATCCTTCCTTGAGCAAATCCTAACAACTGCAGAATTTGGCATACAGATGAGAAGGGCAGGCAATGGGATTTTTTAAAGGGTCTTCTGTATAGGCTTTGTATGACATGCCCAAGGGCCAAGATGCATAGAGGAAACACTAGATAGATGAATGAAACCAAATGAAAAATCTAACAGGCATAAAAGATGCAATGTTAGATTTTAGACAAGTTTGATCCATTTACCTTATTCCATGTTCATCTGAACTGTTTCGAAAGTTGAAGCAACATATTTTTAGCATAAAATTTAAGCAACATTAATGTCAGCTTTAGAGACAGGAAAGTGTATGATGTGATGAAAATTGAAATATGATTAAAAGCTAATTTTTCTGCAACTCCATACCTTTGTTAGTAGCAGTGCATATCCATTTGGTGTAATGCAGCACCCACCGAGAGGATCACCCAATGCTAATGATGGAATGGAACACAGATATCAGAATAGAATTTCAAAAACCAATGAATGATAAGGACATGATTGTTCACCAGCTTCAGGTGTATATCACCAATTTAACAAACACCTCACTCACACTCACACTAGAGGTTGAAGAGATCAGATCACACAGACACATGAACATGTGAACTGGAGCTGCTGAACTGTCTAGCAAATGCCTTCATATAGTAGCAAAGAATTACAGAAGTCAAACTAAGGGCCATATGATGCCCGCTACTTGTTGCTATGATCGCTACCCACTAAGCTACTACTGTACTATAGCCATACTCCCAACTACTGCTGTCCTATTGACAGGAAGGAGGGAGCAGGCACTGTTCCTATGCTCCTATGACAAAAGAGAGATATGAGTAGCAGATTATCTATCAATGGCCTACCACAAAGAGATCTACCACAAAGAAGCACCAAAACTCCAGAAGTATAGATTCTAATATAGTGTATCCACAGTTCAATGCTGAAACAAAGCTTCACAAGATTTTATAAATTCATCAGTAGAGACCTCATTTATGCCAATATAATCAGGTAGATAAGTTGTACTAGTCCGAACAGTGCTCAGTTAGCCCATGGAATATTAGCTTGCCAGCACAATGTTGCTTTGATTTACATAAATATTTAAAGTAACAAGTTGCTAAGTGGAGTAGAAGAGTTTCAAAGAACTTTACAACTACATACCTGCATCAAACCCAGCCGATACCAGTATTATATCAGGATCAAAAACTTTAGTGACAGGAAGCAGTACATGGTCCCATGCAGCAATATAATCAGCATCACCACACTTCCCATGCTCCCAGGGAACATTGATGTTATACCCTTTACCAGCTTCTTCCCCAATGAAACAATGAGAAGCATCCCCTTCAGCAGGATAGAAGCTTCCATAATCAAATCTACAAAACAAAAATTAGACCAGTAAATATCTGTTTATATCTTTGGAACTATATATTTTATTATGGCTTCATTAAGGTGGCTACAAACACACACCAAATTGAACAGTTTATGATCCAAGATTCGAGTGATTGTGTTGATTGCAATAATTGTCATGTTCCATATCTTCCAAGGGACCAAAAGAAAGAAAAAGAGTTGTAAATTTATGGAAATTATGCTTATGCAAATCAACCACAATAACACTACTGTGAACTAAAAAGAAGTCTATCTTCTATAAGCATGCAAATAGCATTATTATACATACTAAATTCATAAGTTTGATATGCCATATCAGTGGAACTGGTTAGATGGTTCAAGAACATCTTAAACACATATCATAGGCTACAGTATCTGAATCCATCATAAAGCTGACTCATACAACAGTAGGTCACCTTTTGAGTATCAAAGGCCAATGTATGAATTGGTTAGTGTGGACAGAATCTAGATTATGTGTGTCAGTGTGTGTGTGGCAAGTGCAAGGTGATTTTTATTAAGAAGAAAATAGGCACCGAATTTGAGAGGAAAGGGACGTAAACCATGGTAAGGAGAATGTACACCACACCCTCCAACTAAGCGCTAGACCCAGTTCCTATCACTACGGTTGAAGCATTGAAGAGTACCATATTCTTACAAGCTTCAATGGCCACAGTAGGTGTTTGGTTAATAGGTTCCACAGCACAATACGCTAGGTGAAGAAATTAGATTTGTAAAACTGACCCCTGAAGTTATTGCGCAAGAACCATGCTGTTCATCCAATCTTTGAGTGATAGAATATGAACTGATTATTTTCATGTTGTAACTTGTAAAGGGTGAGTAATGAGCAAGTTGAATTTGTGGAATGTGAGCACAAATCACACTGGATTGCATTGTATAATCAAAAGACATCAAAATACAGCCCGCTTGCTCTACCATAAACGACTCTCTTGATACCATACAGATAATTTTTGGAGGTCTTAAATCATTCTATTAACTGCAAGTTTCCAGTGTTTCCTAGGAAGGTAAACCATGATATTGATATTATGGACGTTCCAAGAACAATAACTCTCCAAAGAAAAGAGAAAAAAGGGCCATAACTTTGCTAACATAATATTGCAATGGTACTGAGGCTACTCTGAAGTCTAAAGAAAACCAGCAAAGAAATATCAGTGCGTCGTGTGTCAAACCTGTGAACTGAGAAGAACAATACACGAGGATCATTGTAGAACATTTTCTGTGTGCCATTTCCATGGTGAACATCCCAATCGACAATCAATATCTTCTTGATACCTAAATCAGGCTGCAACAGAAAGAACGAGGTTCAAAAGTGAACAAAACACATCATCTTATTGCGTTAGAACAAAGTATAACACTTGATTCTTTGTAGGAAGTGATGAACACAGGTACACAAACACACACACACATACACACACACACACACACACAGAGAGAGAGAGAGAGAAGTTTCAGTACATACCCTCTCTTTTAAGAGATAATTAGCTGCAACCGCCACATTATTGAAGAGGCAAAATCCCATTGCCTCATCATGTTCTGCATGGTGGCCTGGAGGTCTGACTAGAGCAATAGCAGAACTTAACTCACCTGCAGCAACTTTCTCAGCTACCTAATTGCCAAGTAATCCGCTTTTCAGTTATTTCCTACCAATACGGCGGAGTATAATAGCTACAGAAAAGGAGGAAATGGGCCTATGTAATGAATGTAAAATGACCTCTATGACAGAACCAGCTGCAAGAACAGCAGATTCTGAGGAACCCTTGTTGAAGTAAATGGAATTGAATTTCCTAGCAATCTTGTTCCTGCTGGCATCATATTTCTTTGAGCTAATTTCCTTCATCAGCTTTATATGGCTCTTGCTGTGAACAGAAGCTATATACTTGTCCTCGGCTTCCTTCGCCTTAAGGGCCACACACCTGAAGAGAATTATGTAATAATATTATTGCAGAAACCCAGCGCTGTCCTTAACATATAAGGAAAAAAACACTTCCCTGACTGGCTAAGCAAAATAGTGAACCACATCAACATAATAGAAGTTCTAAAGCTCACATTTAAGGTTTAGTTTACTAGCATCGAACTTAAAGCAACAAGCAAAACCTGCATCTAGAATAGCATAAACAAGTTCATGGTTTACATCTGTAAGTGTACAATCGAAGCGACTTTTTAAGGAATAGATAGATGCATTATTTGAACCAAATGTGTCACAAAGTTACTTTTGCTTTGCATTACTTTAGACCCCACCCACCCACACACACACACACACACGCATGTTAGACATTTCGGATTTATTTAATACCTAAGCCAGGGGTGGGGGTGGGGGGATCATGAACTAAAAAACTCCCATGGTACTTTACGCAGTCATTAGGTCAATCATCATCATCAGATCGAAATTGGCCGGCCACAGCAACAACAGAGGGAGAGCAGAGTAAGTAAAAGTCATGGCGCACAAGCAGAGGCTTTCGTTTCGTTGCAAGCAATTCGAACGGAAAAACGAACACCAAGGGCACCGGTGCGCCGTGCAAGCCTCACCCATCCCCATACCCCAGGGGTGAGGGGACTGCCCATCCCTACCAAAACCCCGGCGCTCTGAGCTCGACACAAGGGAGCGGGAGAGCGGCCTCTAGCGCCATACCTGGACGCGACGCCCGCGGCGTTGAGCTTGCGCCAGATGGAGCGCAGCCGCTCGGGGTTCTCCGGGTGTTCCTCCCCATCGGGCGTCGCGTGCGCGCACATCCTATCGTCGTACAGCAGCCCCACCCGCGGCGCGGCCACCGAGGGAGCCGGAGCCAGCGCCGCCATCGCGCGGCGGGGAGACGGAGCACCGGAGCGGAGGACGCGGGAGGGAAGAGCAGGCGAGTGGGAACTGGGAATCCAACTGGGAAGTCGGGGTCCATCCGACCAGGCGTCCTCTCCTCGACGACTCGGGGTCTTTGATGCCGAGCGTGCGTCCGACCTGGAAGTGGGTAGCGACGGGCTTTCGTTTGAGTTGTGTTGGCTCACTCGAAGGCGGCCAAGGACTCCCTCTCCGTCCACACAAAAAATGGTAGCCTACTATACTAGATTTGAATTTTGAAGTAAAGTAAACTTTTAAGTATCTCTATACTTCGTCATAAAGCATTATATACGAGATCTAACACTTAGTTAGCTAAAAAATAGGCATCCGAATACAAGGGCTAATAGATGAACTAATTTTTAGTCAAACTTTCAATCGTGGTTAGCCAACCTAAGTAATTTGAGTTTACTTTTTGTCCCACTAGTAAATAGCCTTAATAAAGGTCGTACCCAGTGCCGTAGGCTCCCGCACTGCGGGGTCTGGAGAAGAAAAAATAGCCAGCAGTCATCCCTGCACAGATGTGCAGAGGCTGGCAATGATATAAATTCAAAAGAGCTAACCTTTTATAGCGATGCATCAACTTCTTCCTGAAGATTATAAGACTGCACGGGACTAGTGGTTAGCCATGACGTTGTCGTAACTCGCGTTTGGTAGTGCTCCCTTAACCACTTTGAGAACGGCTTCGCCTCTTCGTCAATCAAACAACACTGCAGACATCTGTTCCGCTCTATTCCACCTATAGTTTATACTCACCGAAGATATCCAGGGAGCAAAAAAAAAACTTCGCTTGGCTCTCTGACGGCGCACACATGTCCTCTAAGATGCCCCTCCATGTGGGCAAGGCGCCGAGATGGATCTATCGGTGCGTAGGGGTGCAAAGTTGTCAAGGTGGTCACATAGAGCAACTGGGATGCAAGGTAGTGGGTTATAGAGATAGTGGGTCATGAGGCGGCCGAGGCATAGGGCCTCTGAGGCGCGGAATGACCAGGATGTGCGCCCATCGAGGAGCAGGGCCAATAGGCGTACGGTGGACGACACGCAACCAAAGGTGTGTGAAGGAAGAGTTATCAGGCACCATCACACGAGGAGTTCATGGTAGATAATGACCTATTTGGACAGGAGGAATCACAAAGGATTTTCAAAAGGAAAGCATTCCTCTAGAAAGTTTTCGAAGATTGGTGTTTGGAATGGAGGAAAGATGCCTACGTTGTACAAAACATAGGGAAAAAATCATCTACTTAAACATAATGGAAAAAAGGCATCCACTCATGTGATGATCTAAGCCTATTCGTGCAATCGAAATGGCGGCTTAGAGTATCTAATCCTAAGTTTTGAAATATCGTAGTTTTCCACCTTTCACTTTACCTTATTTGTGTGTGTTTTTCTCATTTATCTGTTTTGTATTTTTTTCCAAACCGAAGGAGAAAATAAAACAAAAAACATTATGGACCTTTCACTATTCTTATTCTAACATGTGGAACTATGTTTTCCCAATTGCTTAGCTTCTGCTCTCCATAAACAAAGCTGCTCAAGAAAATGAACAGTACCAAGCGCCCTCAGATGCTGACGGTGGAGCTGAACTCTGTCCCATTCCCATCCGTGCAATCTGAAAAAAAAAAAAAATCACGATCCTATGCAGTAGTGCAGGTCTGCAGGCATTGAAAAGGCAGTGCCGATTGCAGAGGCCCCTGCGGTACTGCGGAGTGCGGAGGATCTGTGTCATATCTATTCACAAAAGGAAAAAAAAAAAACTCAAACTCAAGTTATACTTATACACACTATAATGCTGCTAAAATCAAAATCTTTGAGATAAAAATACTGGTACATCATTTTCTCTGAAATTATGTTCTTAATCACAATTCACCAGACCTCCTGTGACCGTAATGAGATTCCTTCAAGGCCCGGATTTTAATATCTTATCGCAAAGAACAGCCTGAACCTGATGCTGAATATTTAGCAATGACAAGTCGCCTCTCGACCTAAACCGCCGCTCGTGCAAACAACTTGAACTTTGTCAGTCCCCAAGTACTCAAAAACTGCTTGGCACCATGCTCACCCAGTGTTATAGCTAGTATCACGTATATATTTACATACCCCGAAGGCTTTGGGTCCATTTTGGTAGCGCTGGCCACAGATCCGCCAAAACCTCAATTGCTCCATCCATCAGGCTGTTGCAGAAATCTGAGTGCTGGCCAATATGCGCCAAAACTGAAGAAAACAAGAAATGTGCCACATGGTTGTTTTAATAAGGAACATGCTAGTATGCCACATGTTAGAAATCTGTTAATGCTGCATTTGTACAATTTAGCAAATAAAGATTACCAAACAATAACACGCCACAACCGTGAGCTGTAGAGAGTAAACTTGAGGCACTAATCTTGATTGGTCCCAATCACTGGAATCCACAGGTGGTGCAGAATTTGAAATATGAAACATGCTCAGAATTTGGGCTTGTGAAGATGCACTGTGCAACTTGCACAAAGGAGCTTACAAAAAAAAGCAGGTTGCGATTGAATTAAAAAGGGATACAAAATTGTAATCTTCGCACCAGGCTCAGAAGTCAACACAACTACACACATGCTGCCACTTCAATCAAACCATAATTAGAACCCCGTACAACTGCATCCTACTGTCAAGATTCAAGAGTCATATGCACAATGGATGCTGTTATATTTAGTAACTCATAAATAGATATTTAGCAGTAGAATTCTGAACTAAATAAGATAATTCCACAGGAAACAAGATTATAGTGTAAAGAAAGAAATATTTGATGAATAGGGCAGGAAGTATGAATTGTTGCAAGCAACAAAGAAGAGAGGAATAAAAAAAAGAGAGAGGAATCAAGCATGAAAACTCACCTGACTCTCCAGATTGCACTCCTACATTGGATATCAGCTTCGCCACATTGGTGAACCAGAAAAAAACAAAACAAATATATGACACCTCGCTACATAGAGTAGCACACATGCATGCCAAAATTATGGTCATTTAAAGACTCGATAACAGCTCTAAAGCTCTAACTCCTTGAATATGATGAGTGAAAAGTTTGCTTTTTAATAGCAAAGAATGAAGATGCATTTAGTCATGAATTGACCTTTTTTCATGTTCGTTACTTTATTCAATCTGACTTCACCATTTACTGAATAGGTCAAATGAAAACGGAGTGACTACCTAATGGTCGGCTAATTTTATTTTGGGTTCCACTCAGATTTTGGACGACCAGATGTTTGGCACATCATTATGTATATTTTTTTGAGAACCAAGACAACAAAGTTGACCACTTTTTCGAAAGGAAAGAGTGTTTCAGCCAATTTTTTAGAACAAGACCAACAACGTAAAAGTGACTGCAATTTGGTTCGAGTGCAGCCAATCTGACATACTCCCTTTGTTTTGGTAATATAGTGCATCTTAGTTAATCCTAAGTCAACTTAGTTTAAGTTTGACCAAACCAATAGCAAAAAGTATTATTATCTAACAAATCAAATAAGCAAATTATATCTCGTAATAAATCTAATTATGTCCAGTTGGTATCATAAGTATTATTACTTTTTTTTATAGATCGGTCAAACTTAAACTAAATTGACTAAGAACAACTAAAATGCACGATATTACAAGACAAATTTTTTTATATGTCCATCAATAACTTATCTCAACTAGAACAAGGACAACATCCTCTGTTTGAACTACTACCTCCATTTTAAATGTATGACGTTTAGAACAAGCCAATTAGTTCAAACGTATACTCAAAAAACAAATGCTGTCGATCCTCTCCACCGTCTAAATTTAAACGCGAGTATCGTGGGAATATAAAATGCTTGTCCAAAGAATACAAACAAACATGGTTTAGCGGATTCGGAATCGTAACCATTCAACACTAAGCATGCAGCCGATCCTGGATACAGAACTATATAAAGTGATCACCCCGTGATTCAAGCATTTACAAAAGGACAGGGCACAAAGGGGTCAAAGCGCGATAAATCCTTACTACGACATAAAAAGAGCAGAACTTGTTTCACCAAAATACAAGCGTACGATAAACCAGAAGCGAATTAACTTGTTCAAATGTACACAAGTTCACGACCTTTGCCGCCACGATCCAACTGCTCAATCTCTCGGGGGGAGGACTCCGAGTCCCTCCAGGAACTTGTCCGCCAGCTTCAGCGCCTGGGGAAGACAAGAGTCAACCTCAACAGGAGAAAACCATCCAAGGGAAAATGGCGCAACGACCCATACCTCGTACACATCGTTCGAGCCAAATTCAGCCGCCTCCCGGTCCAGGGAGGCCATGGTGGCGCGCACGGTTTCAAACGCGTTCTGGACCGCCGCGGAGGAGGCGGTCCACCTCGCCTCCTCCGCGGCGTCGTCGAGGACGAAAGGGGCAGGTTCCGGAGCAGTCCATTCGAGCAGTGGCAGGTTCCGGAGCAGTCCATTCGAGCAGTGGCAGGCTGGTGCCAAGCCACATGGTGCTCGGACGCTCCCGCTCCGGGGACTCCAGCATCAAAGGCACGGAGCCGGCCAGGGGCAGGGCCGTGGCCATGGAGCCGGTTCCTGTCGTCACGTGCACAAGGGATGCCGCGGAAGCATCCCTTTGTTCTGCGTCTCCAGCTCCCAGCGCAGACAAGACCCTTGTCGCTCTCCCCGCCTGCGACGGCTCGGCCGCCGAGGCCACCGCCAGGGAGGCCGGCGGCTCCTCCAGCGTCGGCGTCACCTCTGGAGGAACGACTGGCGCCGCGACGGCTGCTGGCACCCCAACCGTGGACGGGCTCGTAGCGCGAGCGCCCTGAGCCGGCTGCTCCTCTCCCGTCGTCGCCGATGCATTGTTTTGTACTTTTACTGAATCAACTAGATGCTGTTCTGCTGCTGAGCAACTTGAGGCAGTCTTCACTGAAAGGTTGTCATCATCAAGTTCCATCTTTGAGAGTTGTTCACTTGTAGCATCAACAACAACTTCAACAGTGGCAAAGAGCTCAGCAACATCTTCACTATCAGATTCGGAACCAGAGGAAGCGTTGAGCCGTTCATTAACATAACGAAATAGAAAAGGAAATTAATTAAATTATTCAAGCCTGACTATTGGATTAATGTGTCTATATAAATTTTGTCTTAGCCATCAGTGAGTCTGTCAGTGCGGCGTGCCACATAAATGATAAAAGAAATGTAACATCATTAATACGAAGATAATTTTAGACAAAATCATCAACAGATTTAAGCTATATAACTCACATCCAATTTCTACATGTGGCATCTCAGGTGTTATGATCTAGCAATAGACATGGAGCATTTATCCAACGGAAAAAAGAGGATGTCTTGATGACATGGCATGTGGATTTCGACCCATATTGTCAGCATTACAGTGATTTCACAATTACATTGTCAACATTACACAGGGAATTCATAATCATTTGTAGCTGATACAGAAGTATCCTTTCTCAACAGTTTATTCAGGTACTCTGAAAAAAGATAATACGCAGTAGCCTATAAAGTGAGCTTCTTAACATGGTTCATGTTCATGCAATCACATTATGAATAAATTGAACTACAATACACTGTATTAAACCCGCACTGGAAAGTTCAATTTTCATAATTGGGTAAAAGCTGAAACTATTTTGACAACGTATCACCAGGAAAAAAGAAAGGAGAAGACAGGGTCAAGTTATCAGCAAGCATGGTTAACAGATAAACATTTCTTACACCAAAGCATAATTCATTAATCCAAGCGTAGGCCAAATGATAAAGGGGAAATATACCTCGCTTGGTGAAGGCCTCATCCTCAATGATACATTTTTTGGCAGCTTGCTACTCAGAACAGGCCAGTATGTCTTCAATTCTTTGCATACCTAGCCAAAGTGCGATTCAAAAGACAAAGCGGTTATAGATATCTGCAGAAAGTAAAGAGCTAGACATCAATAGTGCATGCAGACTATTACCGCCTGTATAACTCTCCATGTAGATTCAAATGGCTGCATCTCTGGAGCGTTGAATGTGAATTTCTCTCCCAAGAGAACTTTTGCACAAGCACAAACTGAATTTGCTATGGACCTAAGGTTATAACCTCCTTCAAGGGCCATCACTATCCTTCCTTGAGCAAATCCTAACAACTATATAATTTAGCATACAGATGAGAAGCGCAGGCAATGGGATTTTTAAAGGTTCTTCTGCATAGGCTTTGCATGATATGCCCATGTCACACCCGGCCCGTTTGGCCCGTAATGGCCCATGTGTGTTAATGAGATATTGTGTAGAGTTTAGTCCCATCTTGGTTGTTTAGAGTGGAATAAACCAATATATAAGGCTTCTAGAGTCCATCCCATCATTCTCGGGTTAACCCTTTCAAGCGAAACGAGGACAAAAGCTTAAGTGGGATGGTGGTAGATGTGGTTCGTTCAACGTGCAAAGTGGATCTGAGCCGTTTGGATTTGGACTCTAGGATGTTACAAATGGTATCAGAGCCGACCTTCGCGGCCACGGGCGAGTACAGGCCAGGGTCTAGACATGGGGGTTCATTGCGCATGTAGGCTCTGCGGAGTGCACGGCGTGGCACATGTGCCGGCACTGGGTGCACGGTCGCGTGTGCCAAGAGGGGAACGTTTCTAGTCATCGTTTTCCTGATTGTGGGTATGTTGGGCTCGACGAGGACGCCGAGTTCTTTGAGGGGGTTTCCTGATTGTGGGTATGTTGGGCTCGACGAGGACGCCGAGTTCTTTGAGGGGGTTTCCTGATTGTGGGTATGTTGGGCTCGACGAGGACGCCAAGTTCTTTGAGGGGGGGTGTATGTCACACTAGGCCCGTTCAGCCCGTAGTGGCCCATGTGTGTTAATGAGATATTATAAAGAGTTTAGTCTCACCTTGGTTGTTTAGGGTGGGATAGACCAACATATAAGGCTTCTAGAGTCGGGTTAACCCTTTTAAGCGAAACTAGGACGAAAGCTTAAGTGGGATGGTGGTAGATGTGGTTCGCTCAACATGGATTTGAGTCGTTTGGACTTTGGGGTGTTACAGCCCAAGGGACAAGATGCATAGAGAAAACACTAGATAGATGAATGAAATCCAATGGAAATGTTAGTTAAGCTGTTAGGATGAAATTAGAGGTTTTAGACAACTTTGATCCATAACCTATTCCAGTTCATCTGAACTGTTTTGAAAGTTCAAGCAACATTAATGTCTGCTTTAGGGAAAGGAAAGTGCATGATGTGGTGAAAATTGAAATATGATTAAAGCTATTTTTCTGCAACTTCATACCTTTGTTAGTAGCAGCGCATATCCATTTGGTGTAATGCAGCATCCCCCGAGAGGATCACCCAATGCTAACGATGGAAGTGAACACAAATATCAGAACAGATTTTCAAAACCACAACGATAAGAACAGACATGGTTGTTCACCAGCTTCGTCACTCAGGTGTGTATCACAGTACCACCACACCCCTCACTCACACACACACATGGAGGTTGAAGAAGAGGACATCAGATCACACACACACATGAACACGTGAACTGAAGCTGCTAAACTGTCTAGCCAATGTGCCTTCATATAGAAGCAAATAATTACAAAAGTCAAACTAAGGCCATGCTGCCCGCTACTTGTTCCTATGATTGCACCTACTACTGTACATGTTACTATAGCCATACTCCCAACTACTGCTGTCCTATTGAAAGGAAGGAGGGAGCAGGCACTGCTCATATGCTCCTATTACAAAAGAGAGATGTGAGTAGCTGATTATCAATGGCCTACCACAAAAATGCACCAGAACTCCAGAAGTATAGATTCTAATATAGTGTATCCACAGTTCAATGCTGAAACAAAGCTTCACAGGGTTTTATAAATTCATCAGCAGAAACCTCAGTTATTATGCAACAGTATAATCAGGTAGATAAGTTGTACTAGTCCGAACAGTGCTCAGTTAGCCCATGGAATATTTAAAAACGTTTGTCGTTGCCTTGATTTACATAAATGTTTAAAGTAACAAGTTGCTAAGTTAGTGGAATAGAAGAGTTTCAACGAACTTTACAACTACATACCTGCATCAAACCCAGCCGATACCAATATTATATCAGGATCAAAAACTTTAGTGACAGGAAGCAGTACATGGTCCCATGCAGCAATATAATCAGCGTCACCACACTTCTCATGCTCCCAGGGAACATTGATGTTATACCCTTTACCAGCTTCTTCCCCGATGAAACAATGAGAAGCATCCCCTTCAGCAGGATAGAAGCTTCCATGATCAAATCTACAAAACAAACATTAGAAAAATAAATATTTGTTTATATATTTAGAACTATTAACTATAGATATTTTATTATGGCTTCATTAAGGTGGCTAAAACCACACACTAAATTGAACAGTTTATGATCCAAGATTCAAGTGATTGTGTTGATTGCAACGATGTTCGTGTTCCATATTTTCCAAAGGACCAAAAGAAAGAAAAGAGTTGTAAATTTATGAAAATTATGATTATGCAAATCAACCAATAACACTACTGTGAACTAAAAAGAAGTATATCTTCTATGAGCATGCAAATAGCATTATACATACTAAATTTATAAGTTTGATATGCCATATCAGTGGAACTGGTTAGATGGTTCAAGGAGACATCTTAGACACATTACACAGGCTAAAGCATGTGAATCCATCACAAAGCTGATTCATACAACAATAGGTCACTTTGACTATCAAAGGCCAATGTATGAATTGGTTAGTGTGGACAGGACTGGATAGTGTCAAATAGCCATAACTAAGAATCTAAGGTAACTTTTATTAAGAAGAAAATAGGCACCAAATTTGAGAGGAAAGGGACGTAAACCTTTAAACTAAGCATTTGCGATGACATTCGAAAATAGGGTTTTATTATTTCATGTGACCAAACATTACAGAAGCACAATCAACCTATGAAATGTAAACTTGTTTTAGTTAATGCACATTAAGATTGACTTAAACATGAATGCTTTGCAGTGCATATGATGACATGGCATGTTTTAGTTAATATAACACCAGAGGTGTTACAGTCACCCACCGCTCGAATTGATCGGGTGGATTATACTTCCCTTTCCACCATTAGTCAAACTGGAGATACCTTGGGTCGAATTTGTCTGAACGTCAATCCACTGAAAGAAAAAGCACTGCTCATGGGCCTATAAAACATGATTGCTAACGACATTGTTAGAGATGCAAGAACTGCAATTACTAGCATTGAATAAAGACGCAGTGACAGAGGTGCAATTACTTACATTGAATCCACCGCATGTGTAGTAGCAACGGGTAGCTGTATCCTCATGGCGAGATTGGCCAATATCAGCCGGTTCTCCACAGTCATAATTTGGGATAGGAACTGCAGGAGGAACAGGAGCATCCTTACTAGACACGTCGGGATACAATTCTCTAGGGCGACCTCGTTTTTTCCAAAACTCCGTCCGCCATAAGTTTTGCATATCTATTCAGAGAAAATACGATATTCGTCTCATTTCAAATCATGCAATCCATTGTTTAAAGCATAGCATAAACATCATTATTCCTAAACCCTGCACCCTAAACCCTAAACATATCTATTCAGAGAAAATACGATATTCGTCACATTTCAAATCATGCAATCCATTGTTTAAAGCATAGCATAAACATCATTATTCGTAAACCTTAAACCCTAAATATATCTATTCAGAGAAAATACGATATTCGTCACATTTCAAATCATGCAATCCATTGTTTAAAGCATAGAAGAAACATCATTATTTCTAACATGAACTGCAATGCTCTAACATCATTATTTATAGATCTAATATACATACTAATAGATCTACCCAGAGTCAACTAAAAACTAAACAACTCTAGTGCACATTATATTTTACTAATGCATAGCAACAAACTTGTAATGTATGAGAAACTTACCTAAAACCCGAGGTCTCAAACTGGCAGGGCTTCGCCGTTACTTCCTTCCCCTCCCTCCTCTCTTGTTTCTTTTTTCTGAAAATTTTAGTGAATATAATGAAAATCTGAAGAGGGGGCTGCCTATTTATAGAGTTACCCCAAAAAATATGGGCATTTTTTGGGGGCGAGGGGGCCGTCTGCAGAAGTGCGCGGCCGGCCTCGCCTGTTTTGCAGGCGGCCCCCTGGCGCACAAAAAACGCCCACACAGTGGGCGTTTTTTGGCTGCTCCGAGGCCCGCCCGCAAAACAGCGCGCACTTTTGCAGGCGGCCCCCTTGCCACCAAAAAACGCCCACGCAGTGGGCGTTTTTTGTCGGCGTTTTTTGGGCGCCAGGGGGCCGCCCGCAAAAGCCGGCACCGGCGGCGGCCGTGGGCGTTTTTTGTCGGCGTTTTTTGGGCGCCAGGGGGCCGCCCGCAAAAGCCGGCACCGGCGGCGGCCGGCCCTGTGCCACGTCACATATAACGTCCATACAGTGGGCGTTTTTTAAAAAACGCCCCTAAAAACGCCCCCCTGTGGGCGGCTAGTTCTGTCATATTTCAAAACAAAAAATTAGAATTGTAAATTTTTTTTTAAAAAAATAAAAAATAAAAAAAATTCACCCTGAATCCCGCAGCAGCACCACCGCCCCCATCCCGTCCGGCCATTCATTCGCGTCCCCAGCACACAAACCCTAACTCGTTCAGGCGAGTGGCGAGTAGGCCAGCGCGCCGGCGGACGCCCACAGCAGAGCGCCGAGTCCTCTTTCCTTCCTCTTCCGTGACTCGCGATTTCCCCATCCATCTCAAACCCTAGCGCGCGAGCAGGGAGCGCCGGCGAGCAGAGGGCAGGAGCTGCGGCGTCGGCGAGCGGCGGCGGCAGTTGTGCGCGGCCCTGATCGCGCGAGCAGAGGGCGGGCGCGGTGGAGGTGAGCACGGGGCACCGGCGAGCCGCCATCGGAGCTGCAGTGGCGCGATTCGTTCTCTGTTGGCACAATTCGTTCTTCTCCCTCTCGACATTTCCTTGTAGCTTCGGCTTTTCGGTGGAAACAGAATAACCGAACCGAGAAACCGACACCCGAATTCGTCGGTTTTGAGTTATTTAGGAAACCGATCGGGTGTCGATTTCTGAAAACCGAAATTTGCAGAAACCGAATAAACCGAACCGATTTAACCGTAAACCGAATGCCCAGGCTGACCTGCGGCTGTGGCGGCGCGGTCGGCGGAGCAGCGAGCGGAGCGGGCGGGCGACCGCGGCGGCGGGGCGCGTGAGCGGGCGAGCGGCTTTCGCTGGTCTCTTCGCCGGCGACGAGCTCCCACCAGGTACTCCCACGGTCCCACCCATTCTCTTACCTTATGCTGTGCGAAGCTGAGCACCGAAACCCTAACCTAAAGCTATTCAGCTATTTGACAAGCCTCCTAGTAACTTCCAAGTTTCTGCAAAAAATACTGGGCGTACATGTGCACACCCATGTCCCTTTACTGGATCCGTCCCTGATGGAAAAGGGTTCCATCTTCAACATTTGTTCTTTCAGTTCCTATTTCGCTGGGAACTGTGGTCTGTGGGCATGCTGGACAGACATCAATTTAGGACCCCTTTTAACTCTTAATTTAATAAAATTTAGGAACCAAAGTCGATCTGACTGATTTTTTTCTAATGAAACCACAGGACAGGAGTGAGGGCTTGATCAGAGATGAATGCCCCAGATCGCTACGAGCGCTTTGTCGTGCCTGAGGGCACCAAAAAGTAAGTTTTCCCTGCGCCCCTGCATTTGCCACATGAAATCGGTTCAATATCAATGATCTTTGTTGGCCAGCCTGTTTTTGTGTGCCTGGTATCTTGTTTCTCTATAAAATAGTAATGTCAGCGTTAAGCAATGCCACAAATCCTGTTCCTGTTCTTGAATTATAATATGATGAAGCGAAGCTTTCAGCATCAACTTGTAGAACTGTGATGCTTAACCTGTTCTTGAGTCATATGTTTGGTTTTGGTGCTGATAATTACCTTTCAGGGTGTCGTATGAGAGGGACACGAAGATCGTGAATGCCGCGTCTTTCACTATCGAGCGTGAGGACCACACCATCGGCAACATCGTCCGCATGTGAGCATACTTTTCTTGGTGACCTTATTGTTATCTACTTTTCTGCTATATAAATGTATGATGCCCATATGGTTGTCAAATTCGCAGGCAGCTGCACAGAGACCCAAATGTGCTCTTTGCTGGCTATAAGCTCCCTCATCCACTTCAGTACAAGATCATCGTGAGGGTAGGGTACATGTTGTGCTGTTTCTTCTGTTTCGCTTCACCGGCTTATTCATCTACTGTTTAATTTTTTTTTTCTTGTGTGAACAGATCCATACTACCAGCCAGTCCTCCCCAACACAGGCCTACACCCAGGCAATCAATGATCTAGACAAGGAGCTTGAGTACCTCAAGCAAGCTTTTGAGGTCTGTTTATGATATATCCACCCAAATTCCTGTAATGCACCCTTATGCTATGGAGTAACAAGGGGAAAATGAACACTTCAACTTGATTCTACTGTATAAAATAAGGAGCCTTCTGCTTCTGTTGACATTACATTTCGTGGGAAGTTCTTGATATGATGATCATTGGCTTTTAGTTGTGGTGGTTGTTTGAGCCAGCAAATTTAGAAAACAAAGTTACAATGTTTTATTGGCATGGGCTATAGCCATATAGGACATCCTGATTGCTTGCATCCTATAAATATTCAGCATTATAAAATCTTTACTAGGTTTTCTAAGTAAAGAATTTTGGCTATGCAATGCCTTGAATTATGACTGTATACTCCAACCCGTGCTGTCTTTTGGAAATACTGCTACTGATTATCATGGAACGCCCCTTTTTCTAGTTTTAGGATATATAAAGAAATGCCAAGCATGAACTGGGGATCCTCCATAGATACGCCAAGCCGCCAATTGCCTGACTTCTATAGAATTTTCATACTCATTCTACCTTCAAACTCTTGCTATACATTTAAGTTCATTATGATTTTTCCCCTTTCCAAAGGAGCCTCTGTTAAGTGAATCTTCATAGCACTAGGAAATTCGTCATTCTGTAGTTTTTAGCATGAGCTTTGCCTTTTTTTTCCTGGGTTACATGGCATGGCTTCAGGCTTCAGCGATGCTATTTTGCTTTTTATGCAAAAAGTTTTAGTTTGCACTGAATCATGATGCTGAGCATGGTTGAGTGGGAAGTGCATTTAAGAATAATTTGTGTTAAGAATATTTCTTATTGAAGGAAAACTTGCTTGATATGCTATGGCTTTAATCAGATTTTCATGTTGAAGTATTTGGAAATACAATTTGAATTGTTTATGTTAATTTTTATGAAATTTTGTTTGTGATTTAAAATTTTGATGTCCCCAGTAGTGTAACAAAGCCTTGGGCGTGCATTTTGGGACTGTATGTTATTTGTTCTGTTCTTGATGGGTCTTTGACAGAGTGTTTTTTTTTTTACTTTATACTTTCTAAAACAAAGCACTTGGGCAACAACCATTGAAAATCTGAATGGGTAGAAGAGACTTGTAATGTGTCATTACTGTTCAGAACATTAACGAAGTGCATGTCCATGTTACTGTTAGGCACACTCTTAAGCAGTTTTTCACAAATGGCATATACTATACCTTGGATCACTAGTGGAAATATCTGAATAAGTAAAGAAATATTAGCATTCAAATGCATATGTATAGATCCCATTTCCATATCATTTCCTCTTCTATGCAATAACTTGTTTGGTTGGGGAAGTGTGGAAAAAGACAAAACAATAAACTCATATAGTACACCCAATTATTGTTCAGGCTTTAATCTCCACCTGTTGCTAGTATGACTAGGAGTTTAACTAGATCTCCATCTGTAAGGCACCCTTTTGCTATGGAGTAGCAACTAGCAACAGCACGATTGTACTGTATAAAATAAAGAGCCCCAGTTTAACTCGATTCTACTGTATAAAATAAAGAGCCTTCTGCTTCTGTTGATATTACATTACATGGAAAGTTCATTGATATTATGATCATTGGCTTTTAGGTGTGGTCATTGTTTGACCCAGCAAATTTAGAAAACAACAATTAATCTTTTATTCTCTTTGATTTGAAGCAGCCATGTCATGGGATATAACCACATAGTCCTGAACTCCTGATTGCTTGCAAACTATAAGTATTCAGCATTATAAAATCTTTACTAGGTATTTTAAATAAGAATTTTGCCTATACAATACCTTGGATTGTGATTGCATAGTCCAACCATTTTTTTCGAAAACATTGCATAATCCAACCATTTCTGTCCTTATGGAAATAACACCCTTTTTTTGGTTTTAGGATTTTAAAAAATGCCAAGCATGAACTAGTGATCGTCCATAGATACTCCAAGTTGCCAAGTGCCTGACTTCCATAGAATTTGCATACTCATTCTACCTTTAAACTCTTGTTATTCCTTTAAGTTCATTATGATTTTCCCCCTTTCCAAAGGAGTCTCATTACCTTTGCTTTTCCTCCTAACCATGTACAACTTGTTGAGTACTTAAATTAATCTTCAGAACATTAGAAATTGGTCATTCCGTGGTTTTTAATATGAGCCTTGCTTTTTTTCTTTCTTTCTGGGTTACATCGCAATGACTTCAGCAATGCTATTTTGCTTTTGATGAGAAAAAATTGCACTGAATCATGATACTGAGTATGGGTATGGCAGATTGAGAAGTGCATTTAAGAATACTTTGCGTTAAGAATATGCTATAACTTTAATGCTGATTTTCAAGTTGAAGTATCTGGAAAGACAATTTGAATTATTTTTGGACAATTTTTTTAGGTTGACTTTTCAAAATTTTGATGTCTCAGATAGAGCAACAAAGCCTTGGACATGCATTTTGGGACTGTAGATTATTGTGTGACATTTCAATTATTTGTTGTTCTGTTCTTGATGGGTCTATGATGGAGTTGGTGTTTTTTTTTTTACTTTATGCTTAAACAAAACACTTGAGCAACAGCCATTGAAAATCTGAATGGGTAGCAAACACTTCTAATGTGGCATTGCTCTTCAAAACATTAACAAAGTGATAGTGTTCCTGTTAGGCGCACTCCTAAGTCTTATGCAGTTATATTGCAAATTGCATATACAGTACCTTGGATCACCAATGAGAATCTCCGAATAATTAAAGAAATGTTAGCATTGAAAGATCTCATTTCCATATCAGTTCCTCGTCTATGGGTAACTCTTTTGGTTGGGGAAGTGTGGAAAAAAACAAACAATAAAATCATATATGGTACACCCAAATGTTGTGCATACTTTAATATCCATCTGTTGCTATTAGGACTTGGAGTTAACTAGATCTCCATATAATAAGTTGATGGTTGCTGATTATCTGGCATATTTTTGCATCATGTTTTAATTGTCTATACTTTTGTAGGATTGTGCTCCTTTATTTGGATCTGCCATGCTCCTTTTTTCTTTTTGGCAATTTGAGTTTATATGATGTGTTGCAGTTTTTTCCCCTCTCCCTCTGACATTGTCAGCTACATTCTCCTATTCCTGTCTTGGAACTTCTGTCCATCTTGCTTTTCATTTCTGTGTTAAGAGTAGTTGATTTGGTAGCTTTGCCATTTTGAAGTATTTGGGAAGAACAATGTGAGGCATTCATGTTAATTCTGAGTAATCTTATTTTCCTAGTTTCTGAACGTAGATGTCTGAAGCAACACCAATGCCCGGGGAGCTATCGGTGTTGAAACATTTGACAACGACATATTTACATTGAAATAGTTAAGACGAGAAAGCTATAGAATCGGATGTCAATGATTTGCCATGCTGCCTTTGATGCATCTTTTGCTAAGTTTGTAATGCTAAGGAAACACGATATGTGTTCTAAAAGAAAGCATCTGATCTGGGCGACAACCGATGAGATCTGAACTGGTTGTAGCTGAAGCTTTTGATTGGCATGACCACTAGTGGAATTTTGTGTGTATAAATCATAAATAACTGAATTCAGATGTACAGATTGTTTCAGGAAGTATTTGTAGTGCTGTGCGTTATTATAGTCTGTTTGGAACCTGCTGACATTCAGTTACTATGTGCTGCTGACATTCAGGCCTTTTTTTTTTCAGGATGAGAAGAACAGGTTTGAGATGGCGAGACCTTAGGTGCCATACAAAGATGGCTCGAAGATTATGTAGATGATGACCTCAGACTGTTCCCTGAACTACCAGTACCTTTGACCTTGGCGTAATCTTTGATCATGTGCCAAGACTTAAAAAAAACACTCTTGCTGTGTTAGCTACTACGCATGTGGCTGTGGCGCTCATGCCCGACTTTGGTTTTATTGCTGTGTAGCCTGTGTTATCATGTGTTTGCGTTACTATGAGTTCGTGGGCTGCAGTGTCTGTAGCCGAATCCCGGTGGAGCCTCCTGAAGCAATTGCAATGCTCACTTCGCTCCAGGCCAGGTCCTTGGTGGGCCAGTTGATGGGCTTAGCCAGTAGCCACCCATCAGATCAGGTTCATTTGTGCTGGGCCGGCAGCCCCATAGCCACCATAGGCATGGCTCCAAGGGGCAACACTCGTTGAACTATCGCCGCGCACACATGAGAAAAAAAATCATGCTACCTCATTGAACTATCACCATAATATTTTGATGTTAACCTTGAGAGAAGCCAACGACTACTCACAGGGGCATGATTGATTCCACAAATTTGATGCAAAAACGAACGGTGCGGAAATTATTTTTAATGAATGCACGTGAGAGCGAACCAAACTAGCACTAGCAGACATGGCAGCTGAAATGCCTGGCCGGTGGCAGCCTGTGTTGCTGGTGCGAGCCAGGCCACGTCGAGATAGAAACGTCCAGCAAGAAGTAGCATCACCGAGCGAGAGCGAGACAAAACTACCTCTCTCAAGTCGCACTATGACACTAGCTAGTGACCACCGCACAAGATTACAAGTTAAATTTGTCACGTTTACTGGTGTCGCTTACTTGGTGTGAGCACACTTCCATGAATGAGCTGTGACCCTATTGAATGTTTGTGTTTCTCAGGTCACCTCCATGAACGTCTAGCGGAAGTTTTTATGCATAGAAGAGAGGAAAAGTAGAACCCGGACGTTGAGGTTGAATTACCAACCACCTTTAGTCTGATCGTGCACTCACTGCTATCCATATGTCCTTCACTCGTCATATTGCAATGTGAGTTGTTTTTTTTTTTGACAACAGCATTGTGAGGTTTAACTTGCTCATGCATGAATTAAAATGTTCCACAATTTACTCCTTCCATCTCAATTACTATATCATTTTGTCTTGTTTTTGCTAAACATTAGAACATCCATTATTTTTGAAAATAGAAAAGATCCGGCCTCTGCTGTCGCACACAACCAAGTCTTACAAGCTTTAAACTCTATTGCTAATCAAGAATAAAAAAATAAATGACAGAAAGGAAAAATGTTGAATTATCTCGGTCCCTGTTCCTCGTACCAAACATCAAACGGGGATGACCATGTCCTCTCAACCAAACAAAAAGATAGAATCATCCCATCCTAGAAAACTAGAATAACTGTCCCATCCCTCTCCTAGCACTTCGTAGTTGCTGATGTGTTAAGAATTGGTTTGTCTGGTGATGATCATTAGGGAGACTTCTCTCATTTTCCACATTGCAAGTCCTCGTATTATATTGCAAATACACATTTATTTAGAATGGATTAAATAACAGACTACTCAATATTTTAGTTTATTGTTTAATTAACTGGACTATCAGCTCATTTAAGTTTGAATATAATAAATATATTTTCAGATTGTATTTTGCTAAAAAAATTCCGTTTGATGGTGAAAAGATTTTGTTTCTCGTAGACATGGAAAACTGAAACCGGAGGAAACGCAGGCTGGGGCTGAGCGTGTACATGACATGACAACTAAACGTGGGATCCCCGTGAACAGAAACAGAAACACGCACCTCGTAAACAGAGACGGCAGCAGGACTCGGGGGCCGCGCGCTGGGGCCGGACGGTGGTTTCCGTCCGAGCATCCGGACACCAAGGCCCCCCCGGTCGAGGCGTCCCTCGACGACTCGGAGTCTTGTTGCCGTACGTGGGCCCGACCTGGAAGTGGGTAGCGACGGGCTTTCATAGTTGTGGGCCCGCTCAACTCCCTCCACTTGAAAAGAATGTTAGCCTAGATTTGAATTTTATAAAGTAAATAAACTTTCAAAAAAAATCACTTACACGTTCTCTCCTCCAGCATAAAGCGTACACTTCATACAGCCTATTATATACAACACCTAATAGTTAGCTAGCTATATATTAGGTAAATTAGCTCTAACACATCCGAAAACGAGGTCTAATAGGTGGACTAATTTTTTAGTCAAACTTTTCGATTGTTGTTACTTGTAAGCCAACCCTAACAGCTTAGTAACTAGCCCTGATGCTCTAAACTCGAGAGAGCCTTTGTAGCTAATGCATCAACCTCTCACAGGGGGCACTGAAAAGGCAACGACACTCCGCACTAGCTCAACCTCTCAAAAGATCCTCCTCTTTTTTTTACCAAAAGAAAACACTCAAATTACACACTCTATAATGCTGCTAAAATCAAAGTCTGAGATAAAAATACTCGTACATCATCTTTCTCTGAAATTCTGTTCTTAATATACATCACAATTGACCAGCCCTCCTGTGACCATAATGAGATTCCTTCAACCTGTGACCATAATGAGATTCCTTCAAGGCCCGGATTTAATATCTTATCGCAAAGAACAGCCTGAACCTGATACTGAATATAAACATCTAGCAATGACAAGTCGCCTTTAGACCTAAACTGCAACTCGTGCAAACAATTTGAACTATGTCATTCCCCAAGTACTCAAAAACTGCTTGGCACCATGCTCACCCAGTGCTAGTATCACGTACTCACTTCATCTCAAATTATAAGTCATTCTAAAAATATTAGAAAGTCAAAGCATCTCAATTTTAACCAATCTTATACGGTAAAATAATAACACTTATGATGCCAACTACGCATTATTAAATTCTTTATTAATTATATTTTTAAAGCATACCTATTTGACTTCATAAGTCTTTTTAGTTCTTTTTATAATTTTGGTCAAACTTGAAATCATTTGACTCTCTAAAATTCTTGTAATGACTTACAATTTGAGATTTAGGGAGTATATATTTACAATATCCTGAAGGCTTTGGGTCCATTTGGTAGCGCTCGGCTGTCCACAGCTCCGTCAAAACCTCCATTGCTCCATTCATCAGGTTGTTGCAGAAATCTGAATGCTGTCCAATATGTGCCAAAACTGCTGAAAACAAGAAACGTGCCACACTTTTCATAAGGAACATGACAGTATGCCACATGTTAGAAATCTGTTAATGCTGCACTTGTACAATTTACTTCCTCCATCCCAATTTATAAGACGTTTGACTTTTTTACATAAAGTTTGACCACTCATCTTATTCAAAAATTTGTGTAAAATATTATTTCTTTTATCATGACTTGCTTTATTAATAAAAATTCTTCGAGAATGACTTAAATTTTACTATATTTGCATAATTTTTTTTAAATAAGACGAATGGTCAAACTTATATTAAAAAAATCAGACTTCTTATAATTTAGGATGAAGGAAGTAGCAAATAAAGCTTACCAAACAATAACACACCACAACCGTGAGCTGTAGAGAGTAAACTTGAGGCGCTAATCTTGATTGGTCCTGATCACTGGAACCCACAGGCGGTGCATAATTTGAAATGTGAAACATGCTCAGAATTTGGGCTTGTGAAGTTGCACTGTGCAACTTGCACAACAGGAGCTTAGAGTCCATAACATATATATGGACCTAAATGCCCTAAATGCAGAACAAAGTACAAGATTCTTTTTATTCCAATAACAAGATGTTTAATTTACAAAAAAGGCTGCAATTGAATTAAAAAGGGATACAAAATTGTAATCTTCGCACCAGGCTCAGAAGTCAACAAAACTACACACATGCTGCCACCAATCAAACCATAATTACAATAGTCATATGCACAATTTTTTTAATAATATGAGTGGTCAAACTTGTATTAAAAAAAATCAAACATCTTATAATTTAGGATGAAGGAAGTAGCAAATACATTTTACCAAACAATAACACACCACAACCGTGAGCTGTAGAGAGTAAACTTGAGGCGCTAATCTTGGTCCTGATCACTGGAATCCACAGGTGGTGCAGCATTTGAAAGATGAAACATGCTCAGAATAATCAGTACATCAACACAATAAAGACAAAAAAAGGGAAATGACTCAATGAGCGCATTGGAGAACATCACAAATCATGGGAGAGACAGTAAGGACACAAAATCGGCTGAAATGACAACTTATTAGCTGACTAATGTTTAGCAATTCCCAATAAAAGTACTTCAAATTTGTAAGGACTAAATCATCAATAACAGAATAAAACTCTGCAAGAGGTGGGGTTCTATCATAAAATTATATATATATATGTTGGCAAGTAAGCTCTAATGTGAAAAATAAATAAACCCACAACAGGCAGAACTTATAAAGACATGTCATATTGGCTATTATCATCAATACTGGAACTTTTGTCAATGTCCGATAAGCTGAAGCAGTTCAATAAAAGCAAGGGCTGTGAAAGCATACACATGTTGGTACGTAGAACCCAGAGAACAAAAAAGTAACAACACCTGCAGAAATTCAGCACGATCTACGCCCATGTGAAAATGGTTTCTATGAATTCACCGTGCATCAGCAAATCAACTATCAACTATCAACATTCTTTTTCTTAAAGATAGTATGCAGCCCTCTCTGTGTATAGTTCAGTAGATGTATCGTCATTACAGTGTATCCGCATCTAAGATTTCAACCATTTGAAATCAGTTCTGAAGTTACTTGCTATCTTCTACTCCCTTTTCTACTCTTACAATTGTGAATGTCAAAAGGATGTGTCCTTGTACCACACTGATCAATGTTGAAAAGAATTTGCATTTGATCTTACAACTGAAGATAGTGCCCTGTACCATTGATGCAAGTAATCATGAGTGCTATTTCCTCTTAACAACCTTCTAGTCTCATTCTCTGTAACACCGCTTCTTACTAGAATAACCCTTAGTGCCTGGAATGTTGTATCATTTGGTGGTATGTTGCATGCCAACATCTTTGCAAATATTTTAAAAGCCTCCTCCATTCTTCCACCAGATACGTACATTTGGATTACAGAATTGTAGCTCAGTAACTGAGTTAGAAGTCCTAAAGCCAGCATTTCCTTGGAAATCATGTGAGCCACATCATAGCGACCAACTTTCTTGTACATACACACCATCATTGCATGTGAGAATTCATTTGCACTTCCCCGAACCTTCAAACTTTCAAAAACCTCACGTGCTTCCTTCACCATGCAATTATCACTGTAGAGATCAATCATGCAATTAGATGCATAAAGGATGGCATCTGTATCCAATGATCTGAGTAACTCATATGTTTTTCGGGCCTCTGCAACAGACCCTACTTTTGTGTAGAGCTTTATCAAAAAATTGTAGATCGCAACGTTCTCACATAAACCATCCTTTTTCATTAAATCAAAATATGCTGAAGCTCGTTGGACATTTCCAACTTCAGCATATGCATCAATCAAGATAGAGTAGAGAAAAACATCAGCACAGACTCCTGATATGATCATTTCTCTAAATAGGTACTCAGCCATTCGTAGATCACCATTCTTAGCAAAGCTACTAATTACCACAGAGTATGGGACACAATCTGATAGCAGTTTCACTGCTTTAATTTTTTCCAAGTAGTAAATAGCCTTCTTTGGCTGTTTAGTAGTTGACAGAAGTTGAATGAGAGAACTGTATGTCACGTAATCTGGCAAAATACCATACCTCTCCATGCCATCAGCTATCTCACAAGCATCATCAAGCTTCTCAACCAACCCATATGCTTTGATCATAACATTGCACGCAGAAACACTGAGCATATTCTTCTTTCGGCAGCACATAAAAGCCTTCTCAGCAAGAACTGTGTATCCTTTCTCTCCAAATGCATCAATATTTGCAGAAAAGCATTCAGAATTCATATGGTGATGGAACCTGTCAAACCAATGCCAAGCTTGCTCAAGCATTCCAACATTTACATACATCCTTGTCAAAGCAGATTGTGTGTATTCATCTACAATAAAGCCCCTCTCATTCATTTCCTTCAGAAGGGCTTCCGCTTTAGTGACCATGCCCTTGATAGAGTATCCATATAAGAGTGTGCGGCAGCTCACAGCATCTGGTACCAAGTTTTCTGCTTTCATCTTCCAGTAGTAATACTCTGCACTATCAATATCATTGCTTTCTCTATACAGTGAGATCAGTATATTGTAAGTCCTTGTGTCAGGAAAGCACCGGAAATCCTCCATCATTTGAACCAAAGAAGCAACTTCTTCCATTCTGTGGTGCTTACCCCAAGCATGGATCATCGAGTTAAATGTGACAACGCTCGGCGCAACACCTTCTCTCAACATTTGGTTGAATGTATCTGATACTTTCTCAAGATGACCAGCTTTTCCATAAGTATCAATCAAGGTGTTGTAAGTACACAAGCTATAGTGAGGACGTCCCCCCATCCTTCTGATCGAATCCGAGGACCACCTTTCGAAGAATAGCTCAGCTGTTTCATACTCTCCAGCCTTCTTATGCGCCTGCATCACAATACTCATAGTGACCTCATCAGGCATCAAACCACGCTTGCACATGTCTCCGAGCCAACCTAAAGTCGCCCATCCTTTTCCCCCTTTGCAAAACACGTTGATCAGTGTACCATACGTTGAGTTGTCGGGCGAAACACCAAATGCCACAGCCTAAGAACGAGGTCCCACCTCCTCGCCTTTCCGACATTGTAGAGCACAACATTGTAGTGAATCACATTAACCTCATAGCCCCGCTCCCTGCGAAACCAGTCGAAGATCTCGACCGCCCGTCGCCAATCTTTCTGTTCCTTGAGGATGATCGTCCTCTCCCTATTGCTCAGGGTCAGGGTTTCCTTCCACGCCCACAGCGCCTCCCCGACGTTCTGGACATGCTCCAGTGCCTCCAGCATTGCTGGAAGCGACCCACCGTAATGGACCCAGTTGCCTTTCTTCTTCTGCTTCTTCTTCCCTCTGACAGTCTGTTTTGGAACCGTGGAGGGAACTACCAACTCCGGGCAAATTTCAACAGTCCTGGATGGCGCAGAGACTGCATTAATCTGGAATTTGAGAACATTCGCCGGAGTTGTAAGATTCGGCAACCGAGCCCGTGGCTGAGCAGGAATTTTGAGAAAGCAATCGCACTGGGTCAGCATCTCGCCCTGCCCTTGTCCGCCCTGAAAAAAAAAGTGGTGCTGTTTGGACAACGGGATATGAGAAGGGGTAGGGAAATGAATAGCGATGAAAAGCTCATCCGCAGTTTGGTTCGTGGGAGAGGGAGAGGAAAATGGGAAGAGGAGGGGGAAGGGAAATGCGGACCTGTTATCCCACCAATTCTTCCCGCCGGGAGAGGTGGCCGGGCGGGTTGTGCCGGACAGGAGCTCTCCACACGCCGCCGCAGGTTAGTGGCTTAGTGCCCTCTGGTGCGCTCGGCCTTCGATGTGCTCAGTCCGGAACCGCGCTCGCCTTCCACACGACGGGCCGCCGGAGCCGCCTACACCTATAGCTCTCGCGCGCGTCAGGCCGTCGTAGCCCGCGCTCCTTCCACGCGTGGGGCCACCGAAGCCGCGCTCTTCGCACGGTGCCGCGCGAGCTAGGACTCGGGACTGTCGCTCGCTGAAGACGGGGCATGACTGGAGGACGACGAGGAAGATGACGCGGGGGGCGGTGTCGCCGCCTCGCCGGTGGCGCGGGTGAACTCGGAGAGGACCGTCGCGGAGCAAGCGTGCGCCGGAGCATGTGGGCCGGCCCGAGTTAGGCCCAAGCCCAAAGTGCATTCTGAGTCCAGAAATTTTAAGCTCTGGCACCTCCTGCCCTCCTGCAGTGCACCGATCTGCCGCCAGGAGACGACAAGGCCAGCCACACTCGCTTCGCGCCGTCGGCGATCTAGCACCGCATCAACGAGGCTACGGCACTTCCTTCAATCAGAAAGATTAATTTGATTTTTTATTTTAAATTTAAAGATAAAGATTCCTAACTTGTCAATCTACCATCGTCTTAGATCCGTGCACACGCAATGACGAAACATCTGCATCCAGCGTTGGCAGTGGCCCGAAGAATCGGAGTACGGCGCGCGACAACGCAAACGGCCGTCTGACCGTCTCAGGTCCCATCCATCCCACGTTTTGGATCGGTAGTTGCTTCTTCCTCCGTTTGGGATTATAGTTCACTTTGATTTTTTGTGTACCAAAAAATTTAAAGTGGACTATAATTTAAAATCAAGAGTACGTTTCATTATTACTGTATTTACGCTCCCCCTTAACTTTACTTGCACGCATTACTTATTACTGAATGCGGCCGGAAGAAAGTGCAGTACAACTCGGTGTCTGAGTGTTTTTTAATCTAGAACTATCTACAATCTGCTGGGGTGACTGTGCCGAAGTTGAACTCAAAAGCCAGCCTTTGCAGGAGGTTCTACTCCTTCCTCAGGATCGGACTCAAAAGACCTAGCCTTTGGTGACACTGGAGCTGAACTCTGTCCCTGAAGAAATATACCCAGTACCGGCTGTCCTGAATCATTTCAGGCACATGACTGGACTGGTTCTACCCGAAACTGTCATGGTGGCAGCTATGGCAGAGATCCTGTAACTGCAGTCCCGGGCGGTATAGCCTGAGCTAATTCGACTGGAGCAGTCTGTGCCAGTATTGTTGATGCTACTACAGCTTGAGCCTTCTGAGAGGCTGACCCAGGTGTCTCAAAAGAAAAAGAGAATGAAGGAAGGGTGGAGATCACACTAGGAGTCGCAGGTGGTTGTGTGTGCACTGGGAATATCCATGACGACAACGACAATGAGGGTACAGCACGCTGTGAGGAGATTGGAGCACTGAAGAATGGAACGGTACTAGGTACAAGAAACTGCAAGGGAGGAACTGGGCCTGGAGAGATATTAGGCGCTGCTGGATGGTGGATGTTGGTGGACTGGAAGTGATAGTTGAACATGCGTGCACTGTTCTCTACAGCCTTCTGCTGCTCCTGCTTCAAACGGGCATTAAGGGACTTCGTCTTCAACGTCAGCTCCTGCTGCTCCTTCAGCAAACGGGCACTGTGTGACTTCATCTCCTCCATCTTCTGCAGCAGGGTTTCCCAAGACGTAATGGACTTTTCAGAAGGACCTGTAGTTATAGTGGTGGATGAAGGAATGGAATTAGTAGCTCCTGACTGAACTGTCACTGGGTCTCTAGCCCTTACATCGTGCGAACATCTGATAGGTGGTGTTGACGGAATGTAGTCTGAATCTGAAGAATCAGAACCAAGGTCAACATCCAAGAACCCCTGTGTAGCTGCTGGCTCATCATCCCGTGTCTGTGCACAGGCCTCAGGTATCATCTGCTTGTGTATAGCCTTCATAGCTTTCTGGCCTTGTTGTCGTCTGTCTGTGGGAGCAGTGGGATTGCACTGGTTGAAGCAAGTCAGTGAACACTCCAAAGTGACAGGGACAGAGGCATCTCGGCACTGCTTGCCTTGTGTAGATGTAGCCTCGGCCTGTGTTAACTCCTCATCTTCTGCCTTTGAACGGGTTGCACTAGGCATCGATGTCTGTAAGTCAGAACAATGGGGTTGCACTGGTTGAAGCGAGCCGGTGAATGCTCCAAAGTAGCAGGGAGAGAGGTCTCGTTGCCCTGCTTGCGTTTGCATATCACATTGGTTTCCTCCAGTACGGGTGACGTGTGGGATGATACGCCCAACCGGATGCCCGCCGACGTGGGGAAATGCACCTCACTTGGTGAAGCCCTAATCATGGACACAACTTCTGACAGCTTATTACTCAAAACAGGCCAGCATGACTTCAATTCATTGCGTACCTGGTCAATGTGGAGACAGAAAGGTAATGCATAAATTAGAAATCCACATCAAGTACAGAACTAGAGGAATAGTGCATGCAGACCATTACCGCCTGTATAACTCTCAATGTAGATTCAAATGGCTGCATCGCTGGAGAGTTGAATGTGAATTTGTCTCCCAACAAAACTTTTGCACAAGCAAAAACTGAATTCGCCACTGACCTAAGGTTATAGCCTCCTTCAAGGGCCATCACTATCCTTCCTTTTGCAAATCCTAATAGCTGCAGGATTTGTCAAACAGATAAGCTCAGCAGGACTGAATTCTTCTTTTCCAAAGGCTTTTTTGTGTACGTTTTGCATATAAGTGCAAGTGTAGGTCAGCACAGTAAAAAAATCCAAGATGAATAGAGGTTAAATACTTAAATTAGATAAGTGGAAGAGATCAAATGGAAATATCTTAATAGGTAACAGGAGAGAAAAAAATGGCGTACTCAGTGCCGTATGCTCCCGCACTGCGGGGTCTGGGGAAGGAAAAATAGCCAGCAGTCATTCCTGCACAAATGTGCAGAGGCTAGAGTTTGAACCCTGGACCTCTTGGTCACAGGCGGTAAAGCTCTACCGCTTGCACCAGGGCCGCCCTTCTAATAGGTAACAGGAGAGCATAAGAAAAAAAATGAAACTACTGAACCAGAAGGAATAGAAATTAATGGAAAATGCCTCGAGACTAGCTTTTGGGCTTTTGTCTTCTGTCACACCAAAAGCTAGAAGAAGCTGCTCCCAGCGAGCTTTACATCTTTGAGCTCATTCGATCAGAAGCCAGCTTGCTAGCTTTTCAAAAGCCAGCTCAACAGCTGGGTTTTTTGTTTCAGCTTCTGACTTTTGGCTGGCAGAAGCCTAACAAAACCTCCACAAACAAGACCAGCTTTGATCATCTAAATATCATATGAGTTTCACTGAAAGTTCAAGCAAGATTAATGCCTTCTTAAGGACAAGGCAGTGCATGAATCATGATCAGGTGAAAACCTGATTAAATACCATTTTCTTCTGCAACTGCATACCTTTGTTAGTAGAAGTGCATATCCATTTGGAGTGACACAGCAACCACCGAGAGGATCACCCAGTGCTGACCATGGAAGTCAAATCTCATATTAGAATCTCAAATAAATGAATCATAAGAACATAAATATACAAAGAGGGCGTTGCATTAAGAAGACCTTACGTAGGTCGAGCAAACCCCCCACCTATTCACTGTGGGCTGTGGCACCATAGACCAGTGCTTGGCATGGGACTAACAAGGGGATTTTTTTAATCCTAGTCTGAAAATTCAATCCCACATCGACCTTAGTACTTGAGGAGTGCTACTCAAGCCACCTAACCAACTCAGGACCTAACATAATGTACCCTCAGGCCTGATAGAATATCGAGAATATACAGCCTCTTACTGCAATGTTGTCTTGACTTACATAAATGTTTGAATCAACAAGTTAGTAACTTGATGCAATAAAAGAGTTTCAAACACATTTCATTTACATACCTGCATCGAACCCAGCAGATACAAGTAGTATATCAGGATCAAAAGCTTCAGTGACAGGAAGTAGTACATGGTCCCATGCAGCAATATAATCTGCATCACCACACTTCCCGTGCTCCCAGGGTACATTAATGTTATACCCTCTGCCAGCTTCTTCCCCAATGAAACAGTGAGAACCATCTGCCTCAAAAGGATAGAAAGTTCCACAATCGAATCTACAGAAGAAATGTAGAAAAATACATTAATATAATGGCGGGCAGCTATCCCATGAAGGGCGGCCCTGGTGCAAGCGGTAGAGCTTTACCGCCTGTGACCAAGAGGTCCAGGGTTCAAGCCCCAGCCTCTGCACATTTGTGCAGGGATGACTGCTGGCTATTTTCCTTTCCCCAGACCCCACAGTGCGGGAGCCTACGGCACTGGGTACGCCCTTTTTTTAGCTGTCCCATCAATTGGAGGAAAAATATTAAAATGATAGTATTTTTTATAACAGCATCATTAAATTGGAAAATGAATAGCTTATAAAAAATAAGGAGATTAACTTCTATAAATATCCTAAATTTGTACTTTCATATGCTCATAGGCAATATGCCTGATATGACAAATAACCATGAAGCAACATATGCATGAGGATTTGTTAAATTTGTAACCACCTAAGGAGTAACTGGGTGAATTGTATTAAGAAAACACAGGCACCCAAATTTGAGTGGAATAGGGCCAAAACCTAGGTGATACAGCCATACACTAACACCTCACACTAACTGAGCTAGCCCCAGAGTAGTTCACAAAGATTCAAGAATGCAAGGGTTCCATATTCTTCAAGTTGCAATTGCCAGAATAATTGTTGGGTTTATGGACTTCTTAGTGCATCGTTTTGCATTGACCAATTAGGCTAAAGAATATAGACCTTTTCTCTACTAGAGCAGTGCTCAAGTGGTTATGCGATAAACATGCCAGTCAGCCAACTCTTTGAGATGTACAAATAATTGGAGTGATTAATTTTCAGATACTGAAGGGCTACTAAGGAACGATCAAGGTCAGCTGGCGGAAGGAATGCAGGCATTAATCTTCTGGCTTACAGTAAAATATCCAACAGCACTAAAATTTGGCCACGTTTGCACTTTCTTAAACGAGTTCTTCATACCAGACAAATACTCATTGGATGTTTCAAATTTTGGATGTCTCAAATTTCTCTGTTAAATGCTAGGTACCCAGTGGAGTGAACCTTAGTTCACATGGTAGATAGGGAGGATAATGGCGCCAGGGTTGTTGCCTGGCTGCCCGCAGAAGAGGTGAGATTAGAGTTAGCAGGGAGGTGAGTTGGGAGATAACTTCATTCTTGTTCATTCCTCAATCATTGATCTGGCTTACATATATATAGGAGGTAGCCTGCCCGGCTAATCCCCCCTTGATTCTCATTCACACCTAATTCTCTCGTTCACACTCACTTGGCCCTTTCACACTTCAGGCCCTTTGGAGCTCTCCTGGCCGATCATGCTCTGGAAGCTGCACTGGCTGCGCCCTTTGACCGAGGCCACTAGCTAATAATGGCATGCCCACATGACACTCCTGCTGCATGCGGCTGCTGGCCATGCAAGTCCCCAGGCGGCTGCTGGTACTTCAGCCCCACATGACACCCAGTGTTTCCGTGGAAAGGAAAACACAACCAGAGTACTGTAGTCATTCCGATCAACCAGTCTCTAAAAAGAAGGAAAAACAGCTACCATAACATCATAACCATCATGTTTTAAAGGGGATGAAGCTAGTTGTCTAAACAAAACTAGCAAAGCAATATCAAAGTTGTTTTCTCAAACCTGTGAACTGAAAAGAACAATACACGAGGATCATCATAAAACATTTTCTGACTGGCATTCCATGGTGAACATCCCAATCGACAATCAATATCTTCTTTATACCTAAATCAGTCTGCAATGTAAAGAAGACAGTTTCGAAGTGAGCACACCAAGTATTTTATTACATTTTTCCAACAATGCTAAACCCGAATTTCATTACCAAAGCAACAAAATTACAATGCCAACATATTCAAGTAGCAAAAGGACCGCGCCCACCCGCCAAACGTCCATATAACTATCAAAAAACGACCAGCATATATGGGTCTACTGCACCCCAAACCAGCAAGTTAAGTTACATGAAAACAAAATGTGGCCATTGTGTCTATGTAGGAAAAAGACGAGCATCGGTAATTTGGTATTAATATAAACCAAATGAGAAAACAAAACTAGCATGGAAGATTCGAATACTATACACACCCTCTCGTTTAAGAGGTAATTAGCTGCAACTGCCACATTGTTGAAGAGGCAAAAACCCATTGCCTCATCATGTTCCTTAACTCACCAGCAGCAACCTTCTCAGCTACCTATTTGCCAAATAAGCCAATTTCAGTGATACCTCACCAATGAGATGGAACAGAATGAGAACAGCTACAGAAGTAGGAAGCTGGTTTATGAAATGACAGAAAAGTAAATGTAAAGATACCTCTATGACAGAACCAGCAGCAAGCAGACTCTGAGGAACCCTTGTTGAAGTATATGGAGTTGAATTTCTTAGCAATCTTGTTTCGTCTGGAATTATATTTTTTTGAGCTAATTTCCTTGATCAGCTTTACATGGTCCTGGCTATGAACAGAAGCTATGTGCTTGTCCTCAGCTTCCTTCGCCTCAAGGACCACACACCTAGAAGAGAAGTATGCTATAGTACAGTTTCTAAACCATTGAATAAAATCATCCCCAAGTAAGATTAAGCAAACTAAGTTATCAGAATAATGGACTTAATCGACAGCACTAAGCCCTATTGGTAATGCTTCAGTATACATTTAATAGCATCGAAGTTATGGCTTACTGCACAGAAGCAAGGAAGGATTCATCATAAATTCTACAAATACTGTAAACAAAGCCATGATTTTTTTTTCTTTTAACTGTACTCCCTGTGTTCCAAAATGTTGGCCATTTTAGTTTCGTTCTAAGTTAAACTCTCTAGCTTTTTTTTTCTCTCGAATAAACTCTCTAGCTTTGACCAGGTTTATACAAAAATACAATAACATCTACATTCTACAGCACCAAATTAATTCATTAAATCCAGCATGCAATATATCTTGGCATTGCATTTATTTAGTAATGTTGATAATAATATGTTGTTTTATCCGCGGACTTTGGTTAAGGATGAGAAATTTGACTTGATAATAAAACCAAAAAGGACCTACATTTGGAATTTGGAACGGAGTTGGCGACACTGTCAAAAAGAAAGAGTCCCCAGATACTCTCCAGTTCCAGGTCGTACCAGTAGCAGGTACCAACACGACGCCGCTCTCGACCCGGGTGGGTGAGAAGCATGGAGCGGGTGAATAGAGCAGCCACTAGGGCGTTAGGGCCGTACCTGGACACGACGCCCTCGTCGTTGAGCTTGCGCCATATGGCGCGCAGCCGCTCAGGGTTCTCCGGGTGGTCCTCCCCGTCGGGCGTGGCGTGCGCGCACATCCGCTCGTCGTACAGCAGCCCCACCCGCGCCGCCCCCGCCGCGGCCTCCGGGGTAGGCGAAGCCGCCGCCATTGCGCGCCGTTGGAGGGGCGTGCGTGGGAATTGCTCAAGTGAAGCGGGCCAGCCCCGTGTTGGGCCCAAGTTCATTTTGAGTCCAGGAATTTAAGCTCTAACACCTCCTGCAGTGACAGTTTCATGTCTCAATTTCCTTCACGCCACGCTCGCTTAAGCAGACTTTACCGGTTATATGAGCAGAGCATCATTGAGACTGTCAACTTCAACAGCGTAAGCGGCAGCTGAGACAAATACAAAGACTAGATATACTATAAATTTTGGTGAAATCAACTCACTCCTCATGCTAATATCTTCTATGTCTAAATAGGAGATTCTTACTGTCTTATTTTCCTACAATTTTATGAAGCCACGTCATCACATAGGCTCCATCAAGTCACTAAGTTTGGTCACTGACTACTACAACTAAAATTCATCACGAAATGAAGACACAATGAAAGACTCCACCAAATAAATTTTAACTCACGGCAATTGATGCATATCGTGAACTGCCATGGAACCGAGGAGTCAGTGGTTGTATTTATACGTCGCTTTGTTGAGCAGATGGAAACATGACATCGAAGTATGATGCAACTTCATCTACAACAACCACATCACCTTCCCTCCTCCGTGTGTCCGCCGATTCATCGGGGTCACAGGCTCATGGCCACACGGCCTTGCGACATGTTTCGTGCACGTGTACATATTGCAGCTCCTCCTCTGGCTGGCTCTGCTTGCTGCCACGGACCTGCTCCAGCGGGTGGCCAAGCGCCCGAGCAGATGTGGATCTCTCTCATCTTCATGTAGAATAGGCGCCGGGTCGTGCTTCCTTCCAGCGGAGGCATTCAAGTTGGCAGGGGTATGTTCATTTTCCAAATCGAATCAAAGATCTATATTTTCATTATTGCGGTTCCAATAGAATATTAAATTGTCCTATTGCCTGCAGGCCGGCCTTTGTCAAAAGAATGAAGTTGTAGTTAGACATAAAGAAAAGTATTATAGCCCACTGCACACCATGGTGTCGATGGTGCCACCGAGCATCCACTGCTCAACTGACGCCAGAGCCGGTAGAGGGAACAAACTATGGATACGAACCGACATGACTAGATCCCACTTGGTGTCAGCACTCCGCATCCTCTAAAAAAAGTTGGTCCTACAACTACAATATGAAACTAAGAACAACTACAATACGAAACTAACAACGAACGGATGTTGACCACAAGAAATCTATCACCTAGAGGTTGTGATGTAATGTGTAAAGTTTATTTATCTTTTGTCCTATGAACACATATTCATCAAAATATATGTTTATTTATGCTACTTTAATCTTTGGGTTATTCATTCAGTGCTACTAAAAAATTTATCCTTATTCCAATAGCAATGCATAGAAAACTCATTTTCATATATCCTATAAAACAAATTATCCCATTGATGATTCTATTAATTCTTTTCATGTTAATACTAAAACCCCACAGCAACACACGGGGCATCATCTAGTTATATTAGCTCGTGAGAAATAAGATGACGATGGATGACTCATTGCATTCCACAAATCAAATGAAAAAAAGAGAGGAGTGCGAAGATGATAAACTACCCGTTCCTTAAGCCAAACACACCTTAATTGGCAGCCGGGGATGAAGAACCTTGGGCCTCTGTCCGACGACGCTTGATGTCCTTGACTTTCGCCTCCAGCACTCGAGCGTCCATGTATATCTGCATCCATCGTTAGCAGTGGTCCGGAGAATACGGACTACGGCGTGCACAGTACCACGCTGCACTCTCTCCTCTCGACCTCGCCCATTCTCACAAATTCACAATGCAGACAGCGCTGACAAATTTAGCCTGGGTCAAAAGCCTGCCGCATCGCCTATAGCGCAAATATATTACAAACAAAAGATGTTCGTCATCAGCGATGCCAAGTGTATTAGATTAGATCATTACAGATAGAAAATAGCAAATTACAGACCCAAGGCATCTTGGATCGCTTTCACCGCACGCAGGCGGATTTCATCTAATTCCTTGATTGCCTGATTATCTTCATCGGCTGTGCCTGGAACTGGCTTAATACTCTTGTAGAGGCCTTGGAGCTGCTGAGCTTGGACTCTTATCTCCTCCTTGGTTTTGGTGATGTTTTCTGCAACTTGGACCTTCTTTCGCTCCTCCGATTTGATAGTGCCTCGGATTTGCTCCAGCTGGTTTATAAGTCGGGCCTCTTCAGTCCTGAGCTGGTTGATCGTCTCATCAATCTGAGCAGGGGTTTTGTTGAGGTCTTCAAGTTTTTCCTTCAAGGCAATGACCTCCTGCTTGACAGTAGACTTTTGCTCGGTCAAATTCTGCTGAACCAATCGATCAGCTAAGTTCTGCCTGGCCTCTGTGACCTTGAATTCCTGGCCTTCAATATAGGCGGCAGGAGCAATTGCTGAGATCAGCTCTAGGCTAAGTTGATTCTTGATAGCTTTAAATATATTACGGATTGGCTCGGCGTCTTGGGCTAGCTCAGTTATGTCTTTTTCCAAGTGCCCCAGCATGTGTTGTAGTCGACCCCTTACTTCTTCAACCAAAGTTGTTTCTGCTTGTTTGGGTAATGAGCTCACCTCACTCTGGTCAAGATAATCATCGATTTCCAATTCAAGAAAGCTGAGAGGACGGGAGCCTTGAGCCTATGAAAATCAGAGGGTAAAGTTAGAAAACGATTACTACAAATACACGTAGAAATGAATCCAGCCAATACCTGTTTCATTTTAGCCTCCCGACGAGGTGACGAGATAGCCGATGGGCCTGGCATGGATATGCCTGGGTTTGCTTTGTGAGTCTCCACCTCCCTGTTCTGGTGCTGAAGTGCCCGAGAGTAGAAGATCGATCGCATATTAGTTCCATGGACATCATGCACAAATGTGGATGTATGTGGATATTCTGTTGGTTCACTCCTTGCATTATTATGGGGCATCCATCTATCACGGAAGCTCCGAGCAATCTGATGAACCTGTCACATGGAGGAAACAGAGAATTTTAGCTTGAGAGATTGATTCACGTGTCAAGGATTGCATGCATACAGATAAAAAATCACATGAAATTTTCATTGGGAATCCAATAAAAAAAAACACATACGAGAAGTAACCAGCAATTCCCAGATAATCCCTGAGAGGGTCAAAACTTCAAAATCATAGACACAAGCCTCTTCATGGAAAAGCGGCGCTTGGTATGTGTGGTTAGATATGAAGGTTGTGGAAGTTGTTTAGGAGCACAAAAGGGGTTGAGTATTTTTTTTTTCAAAGAGAATTAACTCAGCTTTTAAGAAAGCAATGTAACAGCATGTTGAGGTTTGAATTTTACTGCCCATGCCAAGTATGGTAATGCTGTTGTACATTCACCGCTTATAGTGATATACTTTCCTTTCAAAACTATCAAAAGTTTTGGCTGTTTTTCCATGATGAATTTGGTCTAAAAAGAATAAAACTACCGACTAATACTAAACATCCATGTATCCAGAATAGAAGTGAAAACAAAAACTGCACCATTTGCAACTCAACTAAGAAACAATATAGCAGCACGGGTCCACAACATTAATCCTAAATGCATCCATGTGGTTTGTACAACCATTCTACAGGTGGTGTTCTCCAAATTAATAAGTGGATATTAAGTTTCCAGGTGCAACCTAACTTTACCATGACCCGTCTAGCAAAAATAATCATTTGTAATTGAGCTTGTGTTTTTGCCACACTTTCGTCCTTAGTAATTGCAACAAGTTTTGGCGATCAATACTCTCACATGTTCAGTGCACTGACCATAACCAGTAGTGTATTAACTAGCTTTGCCACAAGTGCAGCGGCCATTTTGGTGGCCAAATGTTCGGAAGACTAACTCCATGCATAAGCTTTGCATTTGAAATCTACCAAATAAGTAACTATGCACATTTCCAATACATAAAGCTGAAAGACTGCATTAGGATGGTATGTGCATTACCTGAATGTCATGATGGCTTGTTAAACTCAGCATCGAGTCTCTGAAGCTGCAGTAAAAGATCGAAATGAAGTTATAGAAAAAAAGTGAATTGCGATTGAAGCTTCAAGGAACAAAAGTAGGAGCTATTTCTAGATCAATGCTTGTTACTGCACTGACTAACAAGCTTAGTTTAGTAACCAGTGACAATTTGATAACTGTCCTCCTATTGCATAGCAAATTAGAAGTTAAGGAACCACAAAGTAACAAGCAAGAATGTCATTTGTTCTGAGATAAGGATTTCATTCACATAGAAAAACCCCATGCTAGTTCAGGTCAAAAGACATTACACAGATAAAACACAAAAATAATGGTCCCTGGAAAACTAACTGAATATGAAATTCTTAAACCAGTACCAAATAACAGTGGAATAAACAAGTTTAAATAATCTAACCTTTCGACTCCAGCACATCGAGGACCTCCGTTTATATGTTCAGATGTCAAAATTCCTTTCTGAGCTAGAAACTCAAATACCTGAAGGAAGATGCCAATATCATTCACAAGAACACCAGGTTCAGGTAATATAACTTTGATTATGATGTTTTAACTCAAATAAAGAATGACATTTAGGGTTCCATAGGTCAACATGATTAAACTTTGACCATTGATTTCTCTTCAAATATTTTCAATTAACTTTTTAAAATGGTACGGTCGGATTTGTCTTCAAAAGTAGTTTCAAAATATTAAAGCTTCACTATATATTTTGTGTTATTTCATAGTTTAGATACCATGTCGCTGTCCAAAATGATACTTATTTGTGACTAGAGGGAGTAATGTGAAAATAATAAGATGTCAACTGGAAATCATACAGGATGTGAATATCATGGTAGCTGGTAACATTCTATTACAGAATGAAGTGCAGACCTTCATAAGCTTCCGTGTAATAGCTGTCCGGTGGAAGATACATCTATTCTGCTTCAATATATCATGTAGCACTTGCAGTCCTGCCACAAAAAGTTTCTTTGTTGGTGACTGAAGAACTTTCATACAAGGAGTTGAAGGAATGCTAGGAAATATTACCATTCTTATTGATGATATCCAACAGAACCGAATGTGATTTTGTTTTTAAAAGTGCCTCAAGAATCAACGAAAGATGCCTCATACTGAAACAGATAGAAATAAATTAGCAAATTTTAGGAGAGGAAACCTTGGATCACAATTCAACTGGTGATCAAATCTTTTGGATGTACCCCCAGTGTCGATACCCTGGAAACGGATACCCCAAACCCCTGGTTTACCGAACTAAACAACGTAAAATCAGCAACACTAACCCTCTAATAAATCCCCAGCGCTAACGTACGAAGGCCCGCAGGCTGAAACGTATCGGACTGGCCTGCGAACGAACAACGACGGCCCAAAGCCAAAGCCTGCTCGGGAGGCTACCGAACGGACTAGTACTGTACACCCAAGAGGTTACCGAACGGACTAGTACTGTACACCCAAGAGGTTACCGAACGGACTAGTACTGTACACCCAAGAGGTTACCGAACGGATTAGTACTGTATACCCGAGAGGATACCAAACGGACTGGTACTGTACACGCGAGGGTACAATTCGAGCTACCCCTCGAAGACGGAACTTCGCCCTACGAACGAGCCTGCCCTCGAGGACGTAGCTTCGCCCGCCGAACGAGCCTGCCCTCGAGGACGGAACTTCGTTCGGGCAAATGGGCGGCCCTCGAGGGGAGTGCACCCCTCGGCTACCGACTCTCCTGTACGGATCCGAGCGCATTTAATGCGATCTATCTACCCCCGCCTAACCGCATGGCCACAGTTACGGTAACAGTTGCAGGCGTGGCAGTCAAATCTGCTTTTACCGCCCATGCCCCGGAATTCTGTGAATCGTACCACGCTGTAGCACCATACCGAGCACTGTGCCACGACCAGCACCGCCTCGAGACGTATAAACTAACGTGTTTTCCAGGATTCGGCCTTATCCAGCGAAGCTCGACCTCCTCGGCACGATCCCCTTGACCCCAGCGAAGACCCTCGACCGTCGCCCCTCGACTTCATCAAACGAACCCTCGAGCGGAACTTCAACAACTCCCGACACGACGGTTGCAGGGCCTCCCATACCGACGTACATCACTACAGCGGCACCGACGTGATCGGCCTCAACATCGTGCATCATTAGCTGTGCGGACTCAAAATACATGTACCCCTGTGCCCCTCCTTCATCTATAAAAGGAGGCGCCAGGACCTGCGAAAGAGGGATCGATGGAGAGAAAAACGCTAAGTCTTTAGACCACAGAACGATACCGTGAGACAGCGTAAGGTTGAGATCTAGGCGTTCGAACGCCCAAGCTCTACCACGCTCTCCTCACACCTGCTTGTATTTTCCCCTGTACTAGCACTTCGGTGCAAGATAACACGAATCATCCTCCCCCCGCTGGACGTAGGGCCTTCTTTGCCCGAACCAGGATAAATCATTGTGTCCTTCTTGCATCACCCACCGGATTAGGGAGCACGCGATTACAATATTACTCGTTGGTGTTAACCCCTCGAGGGTCAAAACACCGACAGTTGGCGCGCCAGGTAGGGGAGCCGCGTGTCACTAACGATTTTCCGCCATTTTTCCGGATGGGCGACTTCGTTTCACCACTTCCGCACGCTACGGTGATCTGGTTTGGGAGCCTGGAGTTCATGACCCTTGACCAGGGCTACGACATGACCCTGCTCTCAATCAGTGACCCGAACGGAGGTCGCGGTACGCCCCCACGCTCTTGGGGGGCCGCTCGCCAATCTCACGACCTTGCTTCCACATCTAGAAGGAGGCACGGTCAGCGCCATCATCACCATCAACCTAAGTCGGGGAGGGTTCCCGCCGCTTTCTCCTCGCCCCTGACCGGAGATGACGAACCCCTTGTCGAGGGATTGTCTGACCCGAGTTTAGGGGCAGAGGGCGAACCGGCTGGACCCCACCACAACCCCGACTCTACCTTCGCCGTACGACCATGGAGGAGGCGTGACGAAGTCCCCACTCGATCGAGCCCGCTCCTGCACGAGCTGTTCGAGCGTCATCAGCGGCCTTCGTTCGACTCCCACGAAGCCACAACGACGATCTCGATAGTGACCCGCTCCAACATGAGCACGTTAGAGGGCCGCTCAGGCGCCTTTCTTCATGCAATGACGGACGTAGGGACTGTCACACCAGCCTCCGAGGGTTTAGCCTTCACGAGAGCGCCAGGCCCCCGGAGGTACACTGTCGGCACCCTTCGACGGCAGCTGCAGGAGGAGGCGCGGGGGCAATTCCCCATCTTCTACTGCGGCGACCCTGACTCTGACTCTGATCATTGGGATCCTACCCGCGAGTGCCTCCACATCGATGGTGACGTCGATTCCAATCAGGACACCGTCGATCCAGTGGCCGCGACGGCTACGGCTGTGGCGGGTGACGCTCCCCCTAGAGCAGAGGAACAACAACCAGACGCACCCCAAGAAGCGTGCCCTCGTCCTAGCAAGCAGGACGCGCAGCTGGCACAGATTCGGGAGTTGCAGGCAAAGCTCGCCGACGAGAGGAACGCTTGCGCTTGCTCGAGCTGACCCTCGAGCAAGAGCGGCGACCGCTCGGCGGTAGAGCCCGAGCCAGGGCCCGAGAAGTCAACCGGCAGATCATCGAGGCAGGAGCACCCGAGCGACCCGCCAACCGCTATCCCCGAGCAAGCCAGAACGTTGTTGCGGTGGCTATGCTCCTTCGCAATATGCCCGCGCCATCCAGCTCGCAAGCTCGGCGGATACAGCGCGAGGTCGAGGATCTCCTCTAAGTTGCTGCTGTCCAGCAAGCCGAGAGCTCAGCCTCGAGGCATCGAGGGGCTGCCTCCGAACCTCAGGTCGAGCCCTCCCGGCCCGAAAGGGAGGGCTCGGTCGATCAGGGGACGGCCCCCCGACAGAACAGGAAGCCGGCCTGAGAACCTATCAACGACGACCGTGCTCCCCGCGACGCGCGCCTCGACATTGTCGAGAACCGCAGACGCAAGCACGGGGACGCCGAGGATCGAGGGTACAGCGCCCATCGTGGAGGGCGTTACGACAGCGACAAAGATCGACAGGCCCCGGAGCCACCGGGTCCCCGAGTCTTTAGCAGGAGGATCCGCTACGCCCAGCTGCCCGACAAGTTTCGACCCCCCACGAGCCTCGTCAAATACAACGACGAAACCAATCCCGAGCTCTGGCTAGCCGACTTTCGGTTGGCTTGTTAGGCGGGCGGGGCGCGTGATGATCACGCCATCATACGTCACCTTCCCCTGTTCCTGTCCGACACCGCGCGTAGGTGGCTCGAGGAGCTTCCCCCTGACCAGATTTACAGTTGGATCGACCTTGTCCGGATCTTCGAGGGGAACTTCAAAGGTACCTACGTGCGTCCCGGGAACTCCTGGGAACTGCGCAACTGCAAGCAGAAACCAGGGGAGTCTCTCCGTGACTTTGCTCGATGATTCTCCAAGCTCCGCACCGAGCTGCCCCATATCTCCGATCTCGACGTCGTTCTAGCGTTTGTTGCGGGTACAACCTGCAAGGACCTAGTTCGCGAGTTAGGGCGTAACCCCCCTAACACCGTCGACGAGCTCATGGAGTGGTCGCCAACTACGCGGCTGGTGAAGAGGCCGTCGGCGACAACGCCGGAGGCTCGAGCAAAGGGCCGAAGAGAAATAACAAGAAGAAGAAAAATCAGCAAGGCAAGCGTGAGGCTGCAGAAGACGATCTCGTCGCTGCAACCGAACGCAAAAGACCTCGCGGCCCCCCCGAGGGCGCCATCTTCGACAAAATGCTCGAGGAGCCCTGTCCTTATCATAAGGACGGGGCAAGGCACAAGCTTAAGGACTGCCGCATGCTTCGAAGGCACTTCGAGCAAGTGGGCGTGAAGAAAGGTGATGACAAGAAAGACCAAGGTGGTGGTGAGGAAGACAACGGGGAAGACAGAAAATTCCTCGAAGTCTATGACTGCTACATGATCTACGGGGGCCCCTCGACCCAGCTCACGCCCCGACAGCATAAGCGAGAGCATCGAGAGGTCTTCTCCGCTCGTGTCATGACCCCTCACTACCTCGACTGGTCTGATGCGCCCATCACGTTCGACCGCGATGACCATCCGGATCGAGTCCCCAACCCCGGGGCCTATCCGCTCGTCGTCGACCCAATCATCATCAACACCCGCCTCTCGAAGGTCCTCATGGACGGCGGCAGCAACCTAAACGTCATCTACCTCGAGACCCTCGACCTCCTGGGAGTCAGGAGGCACCAACTCCGACCCAGTGCCGGGGGGTTCCATGGCGTCGTGCCAGGGAAGAAGGCTTTCCCTGTCGGTCGTATCGACCTTCCTGTCTGTTTTGGCACCCCTACCAACTTCAAGAAAGAGACCCTCACCTTCGAGGTGGTCGGGTTTCACGGAACGTATCACGCCATCATCGGCCGACCAGGCTATGCGCAGTTCATGGCGATCCCGAACTACACCTACCTCAAGCTCAAGATGCCAGGACCCAAAGGCGTCATCACTGTCGCCTCCTCCTACGAGCACGCGTACGACTGCGATGTCGAATGCGTCGAATATGGGGAGGCCGTCGAGCAAAATGCCATGATAGCCACGACCCTTGAGCACCTCACCGACGAGATGCCAGACCCCAAGTGACACGCCGGCAACTTCGAGCCAGCACAAGACACCAAGAAAGTCCCCCTCGACCCGAGCTGCCCATGCGAGAAGGTGCTAACGATCAGCGCCGACCTCGAGGACAAATAGGAAGCCGTGCTCGTCGACTTTCTCCGTGCGAACGCCGATATGTTTGTGTGGAGTCCTTCGGATATGCCAGGCATACCGAGGGAAGTAGCCGAGCACGCCTTGGAAATCCGGGCCGGGTCCAGACCGGTGAAGCAACGCCTGCGCTGCTTCGACGAGGAGAAGCGTAGAATCATCGGCGAGGAGGTACACAAGCTTTTGGCGGCTAGATTCATCAAGGAGGTCCATCACCCCGAATGGTTAGCTAATCCCGTGTTAGTTAAGAAAAAGAATGGAAAAATGCGGATGTGTATTGACTATACTAGTTTAAACAAAGCATGTCCCAAAGTTTCATTTCCTTTACCACGCATTGATCAAATTGTTGACTCTACCGTGGGATGTGAAACCCTCTCGTTCCTCGATGCTTATTCCGGCTACCACCAAATCAAGATGAAAGAGTCCGACCAACTTGCGACTTCCTTCATCACACCTTTTGGCATGTACTGCTACGTGACCATGCCCTTCGGCCTTCGAAACGCCGGGGCAACGTATCAGCGGTGCATGCTACATGTCTTCGGTGAGCACATAGGCGACACGGTCGAGGCCTATGTCGATGACATCGTGGTCAAGTCCAAAAGAGCGGACAACCTCATCCGAGACCTCGAAGTAGCGTTCGGATGCCTTCGAGCCAAAAACATAAGACTCAACCCCGAGAAGTGTGTCTTCAGGGTGCCTCGGGGCATGCTCCTCGGATACATTGTCTCCCAGCGCGAGATCGAGGCCAACCCCGAGAAGGTGGCGGCCATCACACGAATGGGGCCGATTCGGGATCTCAAGGGCGTGCAGAGGGTCACAGGCTGCCTCGCCGCCCTCAGCCGTTTTATCTCACGCTTAGGGGAGAAGGCCATGCCCCTGTACCGCCTCTTGAAAAAATCCGAGCGACTCACATGGACCGCAGAAGCCGAGGAGGCCCTCAACGAACTCAAAGCCAAGCTGACATCCACTCCGATTCTCGTCCCTCCTCAACCAGCGACGTCGACTGAACCGCCCGAGCCCCTCCTCCTCTATGTCGCCGCAACCACCCAGGTGGTCAGCGCAGCCATAGTGGTGGAGAGGCAAGAGGAAGGGCGCGCTTTGCCCGTCCAGCGGCCGGTTTACTTCGTCAGCGAGGTGCTTTCGGAAAAAAAAATCCGCTACTCGCAGGTGCAGAAGCTGCTCTACGCCATCGTCCTTACGCGTCGCAAGCTCCAGCACTATTTCTCAGCCACCCGGTTACCGTGGTATCCTCGTTCCCCTTGGGGGAGATCATCCATAACCGGGAGGCCGCTGGGAGAATTGCCAAGTGGTCGGTCGAGCTCATGGGCGAGACCATCACCTACGCACCGCGGAAGGCCATCAAGTCTCAAGTGCTGGCGGATTTCGTCGCCGAGTGGACTGACACTCAGTTGCCGCCAGTATAAATCTAAGCCGAGCTGTGGACGATGTACTTCGACGGAAGACAGGAGCAGGCGCGGGCTTGCTCTTCATTTCACCCCTTGGAATCCACATGCGCTACGTGATTCACATCCACTTTGCCGCTTCTAACAACATCACAGAGTACAAAGCACTTGTCGCTGGATTACGAATCGCCCTTGAACTCGGGGTCGACGCCTTGACGTTCGAGGCGACTCGCAGCTAATCATCGACCAAGTGATGAAGGCCTCGAGCTGCCACGACGCCAAGATGGAAGCATACTGCAACAAAGTGCGCAAGTTGGAAGACAAGTTCCACGGCCTCGAGCTTAGTCATATCGCTCGACGATACAACGAAGCCGCGGATGAGCTTGCAAAAATTGCATCGACTCGACTGTCCCCCCTGACGTGTTCTCGAGGGACCTCTTCGAGCCCTCCGTCGATTTGGGCTCGGGGGCTTGCTCTGCGCCCTCGAAGCTCCACCCCACGACCTCGACCGGGCCCCCCTCGACCGGGGCCCAGGTTATGGAAATCCAGGAGACCCCTCTTCCGTCGAGCCCGCCACCAGATTGGCGAGTCCCTTTACTCGACTGCCTCATTCGGGGAGAGCTTCCGGAGGACCGGACCGAAGCTCGACGGATCGCGCGACGAGCCAAGTCCTACGTCATATACGGTGACGGCAAGGAACTCTATAGGCGAAGCCCCTCAGGCGTTCTTCAGCGCTGCATTACCATTGAGGAAGGCAGGAGGCTCCTCGAGGACATACACTCGGGGGCCTGCGGCCATCACGCAGCACCAAGGACCCTCGTAGGCAATGCCTTTCGACAGGGTTTCTACTGGCTGACCGCCATTTTCGACGCCACAAACATTGTCCGCTCGTGCAAAGGGTGTCAATTCTACTCCAAGCAGACGCACCTACCAGCTCACGCCCTACAAATGATCCCCATCACCTGGCCGTTCGTGGTCTGGGGGCTCGATCTTGTGGGGCCTCTCAAGAGGACAACCAAAGGGTACACGCACCTGCTCGTTGCCATCGACAAGTTTACCAAATGGATCGAGGCCTGGCCCATCAGCAGTATCCGCTTCGAACGGGCAGTTGAGTTCTTCACCGACATCATCCATCGCTTCAGGGTCCCGAACGTCATCATCACTGACAACGGCACACAGTTCACTGGCAAGAAGTTCTTGGACTTCTGCGATTGCCATCACATCCGTGTGAATTGGTCCGCGGTTGCACATCCTCGAACTAACGGCCAGGTCGAGCGCGCCAATGGCATGATTTTGCAGGGCCTCAAGCCAAGGATCCTCAATCGCCTCAGCAAGCACAAAAAAAATGGGCCGCGGAGCTGCCGTTGGTCCTATGGAGCTTAAGGACAACACCTAGTCGAGCCACGGGCTTCACCCCATTCTTCTTGGTCTATGGGTCCAAGGCCGTCCTCCCCACTGACCTCGAGTATGGTTCCTCTCGACTAAAGGCGTACGCAACGAAGAAGCCCTCACAAACGCCGTCGACCAGCTCGAGGAGGCTCAAGACATGGCGCTAATTCACTCCGCGAGGTATCAACAAAAACTTCGACGCTACCACGACAAGCACGTGCGCCCGAGGGACTTCTAGGTTGGAGACCTCGTCCTACGTCGATGACAGAACAACAAGGGACGTCACAAGTTGACCCCGCCATGGGAAGGCCCATACACTGTAGCTGAGGTGCTAAAGCCCGGGACGTACAAGCTCGCTAACGACAAAGGCGAAATCCTCACCAACGCATGGAACATCGAACAGCTATGTCGTTTCTACCCTTAGGGCACCAGTGCCCTTGTACATTCTCGCATGTTTTGTACATTTCCGCATGACAAATATAAGAAGTGCTTTCGATTAAAAAGTTCAAACTTGTTATTGTACATGCAAGAGGTAGCCTCGACCCTGTCTCGCCAGAGTCGAGCCTCCCTCGGGGGCTAACAGGGGGGGACCCCCTAAGTTCCTAAAAACACGAACGACTTTTTTTCGCACGCCTCCTTTTCGCTTCCCAACTAAGTTGAAAAATGCCTCGAACTCCCTAGGGGTCGAGGGTTGTCGAGCCGGAGCTCTCCTACGCCTCCGGGCTATGGTGCCTCCACTCGCTCCCCCTCGAGGGATACGAGCTTGCGTCTAATGCTCAGTCAGAAAGCAAGAGTCAGGCGATCAGAACTCGAGCGCTTCTTCTTTCTCACGCCTCGATACGCTTCGCGACTAAGTAGAAAACACCTCGAACTCCCTAGAGGGTCGAGGGCTGTCGAGCCGGGAGCTCTCCTACGCCTCCGGGCTACGGTACCCCCACTCGCTCCCCCCTCGAGGAATACGAGCATGCGTCAAAAACTTAGTAAAAAAAGCAAAGTCTAGGTGAAAAGAAAGCAGAAAAAGCTCGAAAGTAAAATGACAAATCGCATTACGATAAATGCATTAATGTTCAAAAAGGGCTTTCAAAGCCACATTGAATATAAGTTACAAAAACTAATTCATTACATGGGCACCTTCGCCCAGCCTTTCCCTACAGGCTCGCTCCGTCGCCGCCCTCCTCGACGTGGTACCCTCCATCCGCAGGGGGGAGGACTTCGTCCTCGAACAGCTTCGCCAGCGCTCCCCCTGGCCTCTCGGCGTCATTGATGAGCCCTCGGCATCGCTCCTCATTCTCGGCGTCGGTCTTCGAGATATCCGGAACGAAGCCTTGGGCCACGACATTCATGTCAAAAACGAAGCCGAAAGAGACCACTGCAAGGGCCCGCTTCACGCCAGTGTGAAGCGCCTCCCGCACGCGATCTCGAAGGGTGGCGTCGAGGTAGTAGATCTGGTCGACGAGCCCGGCGCCCGGGATGTCTTCTTCAGTACCCTCAACAGGCTCGACCTCCCAGGAGGCGCAGAGCCCGTCGAGGGCAACCCGAAGCCGGCCGAGAAGCGCCCCCTCCGCTGCGAGGCTCTCCTGCAGCGCCTTGGCGGCGGTTTGGGTAGCAAGCAGCTCGGACTCGAGGCCTGAAACATAAAGCAAAAATTAGACAAACCATATGAAAAGAACAAAGATCAAAAACCCTTTAAGGAACTCACCAGCACAGCGAGTCTCGAGGGCGTTGCGATCCCCCAGCACGGCGTCGCGCTCCCCCCGAGCCTCGTCCCGCTCCCGCTGGACCTCCTTGAAGGCCCGGGTCACCTTCGTCTTCTCGAAGCGGAGGGTCTCGAGGGCACCACCGGCCAGAATGATGGCCTGCTCCTTCTCCTGGAGGGTAGCCTTCATTGCCCCAAACTGGGTTTCCAGACCAGCGGTTCGGTTCTTCTCCTCCTGGACCAAGGCAGAGAGGGCGTTGCACGCCATGGAGACTTTGGAAAAATTAGCCTCGAGCGAGCGGATGCGCTCCACGGAGCTCTGAGCCTCCGCCACGAGTAGCTCGACGCGCTCCTGGGCTCGGATGCTCTCGCCCCTGGCCTTCTCCGATTCGGCCTTTACCGCGTTAGCCTCCTCCCTCGCACGCTTGAGCTCCTCTTTGAGGTGGGCGGCTTCCCCTCGAGCGGCGTTGGAGTCCTCCTTCGCCCGGGCGGCCTCCTCTTTGGCTTTGGCGGCCTCCTCCCTGGTCCGCTTCAGCTCCTCCTCGATCTCAGCCACCCTGCCCTGCACAGAGCAGCCGGCCTCGAGCTGGTGAAGCACTTCCTCTCGGCTATTGTGCATTTCATGGAGGAAGTCGGACTTGGAGTAAGAACGCCTCCGCGCCTCCTGGGGACAGGAAATCGAGGGTTAAGGCATCCCATACAAAGGAACTTTAAAAACTGCATATGGCCTACACAGTGACTTACCGCGAGGTTCCGGTCGAGGCCTTCGGCGAGCTCGACACCCAGCTTCAGCAAGTGCCGCAGCCATGCCCGGGACCGCTCGGCCTCCTCCCAGCACTTGATCTCCGCCGGGTCGTTCATCTCGATCCCCGGAGCGCTGGAGTCGCCAGGTTCCCGGAGTATGATGCGCTCCTTGCCCCAACATGGAAGGACCGTCTTGACCTTGGTTCGCGCCAAGGACTCGATCTCGTCCACCACGTCATGTGGGGCGCCGTAACGCACGGCCAACTCTGTCGGGCCGCTGAACTCTGACGCGGTGCCGGCACTCCTCAGCCCGGGGTCGGAGGACGACCTCCTCAGCAGTCCAGAAGCCGCCGTCTTCTCCGACCGCTCCGTCGACGGTTGTAGCGGCTGGCTCGACGCTGCTTCTGGCGCCTCTAGCAATGACAGCGGAGGTGTCGAGGCCGTCGTCTCCCCCAGCACCATGACCTGTGGCACCGGCAAGACCACCAATGATGCGTCTTCCTCCGTGCTCGGTACCGAGGCCTCCTCCGGTTGCGCCCCCAGCAGCCGTGGGACCGTCGACGCCTTCGACACCGTTTCTCCTTCGGCTAGCAACTCGTCCAGGGTAATCACGGACACCCATTGCTTGGGCAGTCCGGAAGTCACCTCCGCCTCCGACGTCTCGGGCGGTTGCTGCGCCGGTGGGTCCAGCAGCGCCGCGTCCCCCGGCAGCGTCTGCTGCGCCTGCTGATGCTGGGGCTGGCCCCCAGTTTCCTCCTCCTCCCACTGCTCCGACGGCTCCTTCCCCTCCTCCTGCTGTGGCCGTGGCAGCTCTGCTTCTTGCAGGGCCCCCTGCTCCTGCTCCCTCCGGGCCTCGAGCTCGCGCAGCCCCGCCGGCCAGGGCCGCCGCTCTCGCGTCGAGGGGGGAAGGGTCGTGGTCTCCTCACCCTCGAGGTCCACGATGGCTACCTCCTCTCCCGGCTCGTGGCCCTCGGGGGCTCCCACCTTGGGTGCGGGGATCGAAGCCTCCGGCCCACCAAGAACGGAGGCTCCCGACGTCGGGGCACCGCCCCCCGGTGCCGGGCCGAGCTCGAGGGCCGCCGGTGATGACGTCAAGGAGGCGCTCCCTCCCTCATGCGTCCTCCCCGGCTCGGAGTCGCCGCCCATCGTGGACCCCGAGATGCTCGACCCTGCAACAAGAGTAGAGCTCGTCAGCCTACCACGCGCCAGAGCACCGAGGGCAGAGGATAACCACTTGGCTTCCCACGGAGCCAAGGGCCTCGACGTCGCACCTGTGATCGGGGCCGCCATCTTCGTAGCTACATCCATCTTGAGCCGCTTAGCCGGTGTGAGAGACGCCTCCTCGATCTGGCATTTTGGCCTGTATAGGAAGCAGAACGGCAAAAAGTCTATTAAAACGGCACAAACAAGATGTAACGAAAAGAAAGTGAAACAACGACATTTACCCGAAGGGGATGGAAGCCTTTCGGGTCCCCCTCGAACCGCCAACAGGTTTCGAGGCCCCTCCCGAAGCTGAGCTCTTCCCGGGGCTGAGGCTGCTTGGGGCCGTCGGTGGGGTCGCCGCGCCTCCCTGCCTCGACGGGGCCTCCTAGGCACGGCTCTGCTCCGCCCGTGCCGACGACCGGGACCGGGTTTCCCAGATCGAAGTGGGCGGGGTCCCGCCTCGAGTACGACGCGAGGAGGGTGAACCCCCTCGAGGCGAGGCCTCGGCCCCCTTTTTCCGCACCGACGCTCCGAGGCCGACGCCACCGGCTGGGGGGCGCGCTGCTCCGCCACCTCCTCCTGCACGAAGGGGCGTTCAGCATGGGAGGAACCCAGCAACATGCGCTCGAGGCGCCCCTCCACCCCCTCGATGTCATCACTGTCATCATCATCTTCATCTCCCTCGGATGAGGGAGACTCCTCCTCCGGGAGCCCGTCGCGCCTCTGCTCAGCGCGGCGCTTCGCAAGTCTCTCGTGCTCCCGGAGCTTTTTGGCTTTCCTCTTCACCTCCTCGTCCTTACTCCGCTTCTCTTGTTGGGCGGTGAAGCGTCTTACCTGACGGTCAGGAGCGTCCTCCCTCAGCGGGGGCCTCGATCTCCGGTAGTCGATTCTCCCCTACACAAAGACATTTAGTCACAGGGACAAGAGAAAAAGGGGGGGAGAGGGGGGAACGATGGAAGGCATGGGTCGAGGCACTCACCAGGTCAAGGCAACCCTCCTCCGGCCGCATGGGGAGGCGGTTGACGTCTTCCACCCTGAACGAGCCAGAGACCATGCTCTTGACCCGCGTGACAACTTCCAAGGCGGACGGCCCCTCGCCGGACATCCGGCACCTCTTGAGAACCTCGGGCGCCGCCGAAGGGAGAATCTCGTCCAACCACAATGGGTGCTCCATCAGAGGGAGCACCCGTCGACTGTGGAAGGCCGAAACCACCACACCCATCGTCAGGCCCGCTTCTCGAAGGGTCCTCATCGCGACGACGAGGGGATGAAGTCGACGCTGGAGATCCGCCGCAACACCGTGCGGCCAGTTGTATGGACGCTCGGCGATATGCCGCCCGGTGTACGGCGGGAGGTAGCCGCCGTCGTTGCGAAGGTAGAACCACTGCTCATCCCACCGGGAGTGGTTGGACGTCAACCCGGTGGGGATGTACTCACGTGGCTCCTCCGACCTCCCGGTCTTCAACGCGAAGTTGAGGCACCCCGCTCTGACGATTCGCCTTACTCCGTGTGACACCGGGGAGGCGAACCACTCCCCCTTGTAAAGGTGGAGCCATAGCTCCCAATGTGGCGCCATCCCGAGGTAGCCCTCGCAGACGGCCGCGAAGATGGCGGCGTTGGAGATGGTGTTGGGGGAGAAATGGTGGAGCTCGACGCCGTAGAAGTTCATCAACCCCCGCATGAACTCGCTCGGGGGCACACCGAACCCATGCCGATGGTACTTGAGGAAGCTCACCATGTATCCCTCCGGCGGATTTGGCTCTTCGTGGTCCCTGGGCGGTGCAATCCACTCCGGCCGATTCGAATCGGTGATGGGGCGGAGAAGTCCCTCCCTCACCAGCTCCATCAGCCTTTGCCGCGTCACGGTCGACGGGCGCCAGGGCTCAGCGGGCTGGAGGACGGGGGCCATGGCGACAGCGGCAGCACAGATCTGCTCGGTGGGCGCGGCGGCGGCGACGACAGCACGAATCTCCTCGACGGACGGTCGACCAGGAAGGTTCCCAATCATGACTTCTCGCTCTAAGTTTTTATCCTCATGCGCGCAGGAAAATAGGAGCTCGACAGAATGGCAAAGGTGGGAGCGAACACTTGTCCCCCTCCGTTTTTATACTCGGGAAGAGCAACGGGCGGAGTCCGGCGGCAGGGAAAAGGTAACTCCCCACAATTAATGCGTTTACCCAACCGTTCCCCCCTCGATCCTCGACCGGACGCACGCGTCACACCTCTGGCAAAGAGCCGTTGCTCGGGCCCGCCACGATTGCACCGCTAAGCCCTTCTCCTCAAAAGGCGTGCCCAACTGTAAGAAAAAACAACCGTCGCTCGCTAATGGAGTTTTCTACAAAAAGGTAAAACGGGCTCTGGCCCCACCTCAAAGCCTCGAGGGAGCGAAGGCCGGTCCTCGAGTGAGGGCTTAACGGCCACCCTTGAGCACCAAAAAAGAACAGGCTCTGGCCCCGCCTCGAAGTCTCGAGGGAGCAAAGGCCGGTCCTCGAGTGAGGGCTTAACGGCCGCCCTTGAGCACCGAAAAAGAACGGGCTCCGACCCCGTCTCGAAGTCTCGAGGGAGCGAAGGCCGGTCCTCGAGTGAGGGCTTAACGGCCGCCTTTGAGCGGCCAAAAAAGAATGGTTACTCGCCGACGGAGATTTACACGAGAAGAGAAAACGGGCTCTGACCCTACCTCAAAGTCTCAAGGGAGCGAGGGTCAGTCCTCGAGTGAGGGCTCAACAGCCGCCCTTGAGCACCAAAAAATCGGGCTCCGGCCCTAAGCCTCGAAGGAGCGAAGGCTGACCCCACGAACAGGGTTCGACAGCCGCCCTCGAGCACCCGAGTCAGGGGTGACCAAGGGGGAGCCAACACGAGGCCCTGCTCGAGAACGAACCCTCGAGACTCCTTTGGACGCATCCAAGGCGAAACGCCATGGACTTTATGGAATCCCCACGAAGGGAGGCGTCATGCCGTCGAGACCTATCGAATGGAATCGGTATCCGTAGGACCATTGCGTTTTGCTTCATGAGACCACCTCCAGGCCTCCTGCCGACCTCTATCGAACGAGGAACGGGCTCTCGCTTGGATTTTCCCGTTACCAGCTCACTGAGAACTTCGCGGCTTGCCCTATCGAGGGTAGTCTGATGCTTCTCACCTCACGTCCGATCGAAAGGACTCGTGAGAAGAATGCCGAGGCCAGCAATGCCCCAGCCGCACGAGGCTCGGGGGCTCGCCTGTGCCCGGCGCCCCTTGACGAAAGAGGGTCGAGAATCCCCTGAGGGATCCCCTCGGTAAAGCGCTACGACTCCAGTTCAGGCCTGTACCCGACTGGACGAGCACTCTTTAACTAAATAAAGCCCTCACAGGAGTCTTTCGACTCCTACGAGGCCTCGGGGGCTACCCCCGCGGGGGTCGCTCGTGCGCCCCCCATGAAAAATCCGAATCACGTCCCATTTCTAAATTCCTGACCCCCTGCCCGAGTATCATCACTCGCACAGGGGCTCGGGGGCTACTGTCGATACCCTGGAAATGGGTACCCCAAACCCCTGGTTTACCAAACTAAACAACGTAAAATCAGCAACACTAACCCTCTAATAAATCCCCCGCGCTAACGTACGAAGGCCCGCAGGCTGAGATGTATCGGACTAGCCCGCAAACGAACAACGACGGCCCAAAGCCAAAGCCTGCTCGGGAGGCTACCGAACGGACTAGTACTGTACACCCAAGAGGTTACCAAACGGACTAGTACTGTACACCCAAGAGGTTACCGAACGGACTAGTAC
>CM041631.1:7303233-7318386 GCA_023333625.1 Bothriochloa decipiens
GTTACCGAACGGACTAGTACTGTACACCCAAGAGGTTACCGAACGGATTAGTACTGTATACCTGAGAGGATACCAAAAGGACTGGTACTGTACACGCGAGGGTACAATTCGAGCTACCCCTCAAAGACGGAACTTCGCCCTACGAACGAGCCTGCCCTCGAGGACGTAGCTTCGCCCGCCGAACGAGCCTGCCCTCGAGGACGGAACTTCGTTCGGGCGAATGGGCGGCCCTCGAGGGGAGTGCACCCCTTGGCTACAGACTCTCCCGTACGGATCCGAGCGCATTTAATGCGATCTATCTACCCCCGCCTAATCGCATGGCCACAGTTACGGTAACAGTTGCAGGCGTGGCAGTCAAATCTGCTTTTACCGCCCATGCCCCGGAATTCTGTGAATCGTACCACGCTGTAGCACCATACCGAGCACTGTGCCACGACCAGCACCGCCTCGAGACGTATAAACTAACGTGTTTTCCGTGTTTTCCGGGATTCGGCCTTATCCAGCGAAGCTCGACCTCCTCGGCACGATCCCCTCGACCCCAGCGAAGACCCTCGACCGTCGCCCCTCGACTTCGTCAAACGAACCCTCGAGCGGAACTTCAATAACTCCTGACACGACGGTTGCAGGGCCTCCCATACCGACGTACATCACTACAACGTCACCGACGTGATCGGCCTCAACATCGTGCATCATTAGCTGTGCGGACTCGAAATACATGTACCCCTGTGCCCCTCCTTCATCTATAAAAGGAGGCGCCAGGACCTGCGAAAGAGGGATCGATGGAGAGAAAAATTCTAAGTCTTTAGACCACAGAACGACACCGTGAGACAGCGTAAGGTTGAGATCTAGGCGTTCGAACGCCCAAGCTCTACCACGCGCTCCTCACACCTGCTTGTATTTTCCCCTGTACTAGCACTTCGGTGCAAGATAACACGAATCATCCTCCCCCCGCTGGACGTAGGGCCTTCTTTGTCCGAACCAGGATAAATCATTGTGTCCTTCTTGCATCACCCACCGGATTAGGGAGCACGTGATTACAATATTACTCGTTGGTGTTAACCCCTCGAGGGTCAAAACACCGACACCCAGCACTGCCACCTTCTGCTGCAATCACAAAGAGAAGCGTCAAGTATCCATCTGTAGCATCCTGCTCCAGAAAATACATTGACTAGTTAGAACATAGAAATGTAGAATGATAACTCACGATGAATCAAAGGCATATAATCTTCTAAAGCCATGTGCCTTCCAAACTTTCATAACATAATTGGAACGATTTTGTGTCCAGCATATGAAGACTGCATCATAATTAGAATCATCCACAAAACTTTCACAATAGGATCTTGTGTGCAAGCCTGACACTCAAGATTATGTACAATTAAGAGGATAATGATGGTTTCATACCTTTCGCTTGCTGATACCACCGTTTACATCCAGTAGGCTGTTCAGTCTCCCTTCAACTACATATAACAAGGAGAGATCACTAAGACTATCACATTTCAAAGTGGGAAGAGAAAAGCATGAGGCAGAATAGTACCTCCCAAGATGTGCCCATTGTCAATTGGAGATGGTTGTGGTTCCCGATTTTTGTGTAGTTTTAAGTTTTTTCTCTCGGTAGCGCTGAAAGTAGGCACCAGATTGCCCCTGAAATCAGAACTAAGTATCGATCCATTTTTTATATTTGGAGCCTTTGATCCTTCCACGGAGTTTGCAGTCTTTCGCAAAAGATCTGATGACTGAGTGTCATGTACAGGGAAATTCTGAAAAGAACTTTCAAATGTTCGTGACACATGCACAGGCGTGTGAATGACATCTTCGTCTTCTGGTGGGCTCCATGCTTCCAAGGAATGCTCAGGCTCATTTGGAGCCTTTGATCCTTCCATGGAGTTTGCAGTCTCCCGCAAAAGATCTGATGACTGAGTATCATTGTCATGTACATGGAAATTCTGCAAAGAACTTTCAAATGTTCGTGACACATGCACAGGCGTGCGAATGACATCTTCGTCTTCTGGTTGGCTCCATGTTTCCAAGGAATGTTCAGGCTCGCTAGTTTCAAATGGGGATCCTCTACCATCAGAATCAGACACATTTGAACCCAGCAACTCCTCAGAATCTTTGTCAACCACCATTTGTTCAAAATGATGTGCTTGTGTATCATATTGGATGGTGATATCAACAATTGATATGTCTCCACCGAGGTAACCCCGTCGCATCCCAGAAACCGTCGTGTCATCAGCAAGTTCATCAACACTGGGTTTGCACTGGTTGAGGCAAGCTGGTGAACACTCCAAGGTGGCAGGGAGGGAGGTGTTGTTGCCCCGCTTGCGTTTTGCATACCACCTTGGTTTCGTCCAGTATGGGCCACTTGTCGGATGATAGGCCCAACGGGATGTCCACCAGCACGGGGCAATGCACTTCACTTGGTGAAGGCCTAATCATTGACACAATATCTGACAGACTATTACTCAAAACAGGCCAGCATGTCTTCAATTCACTGCGTACCTGGTCAATGTGGAGATGGAAAGGCAATGCATAAATTAGAAATCCACAGAAAGTACAGAACTAGAGCAACAGTGCATGCAGACCATTACCTCCTGTATAACTCTCAAAGTAGATTCAAATGGCTGCATTGCTGGAGAGTTGAATGTGAATTGGTCTCCTAACAAGACTTTTGCACAAGCAAAAACTGAATTCGCTACTGAGCTAAGGTCATAGCCTCCCTAAAGGGCCATCACTATCCTTCCTTTTGCAAATCCCAACAGCTGCAGGATTTGTCAAACAGACAAGCAGAGCAGGAATGAATTCTTCTTTCCAATGGCTTTTTCTTGCTTTGCATAATAAGAGCAAGTGTAGGTCAACAAAGTCAAGAAATCCAAGATGAATAGAGGTTAGATACTTAAATTAGATAAGTGGAAGAAATCAAATGAAAATCTCCTAATAGGTAACGGAAGAGCATAAGAAGAAAATGAAAATACTGAAGCAGAAGTAATAGAAATTACTGCCTCGAGACTTAGACAGATTTGATCTTATAAATATCATCTAAGCTTCATTGAAAGTTCAAGCAAGATTAATGCCTTCTTAAGGATAAGGCAGTGCATGAATCATGATCAGGTAAATACCTGATTAAATGTCATTTTCTTCTGCAAATGCATACCTTTTTTAGTAGAAATGCATATCCATTTGGAGTGACGCAGCAACCACCGAGAGGATCACCCAGTGCTGATCATGGAAGCCAAATATCAGATTAGAATCTCAAATAGATACATCAGAGGTATGGATTCTAACATATTGTACCCGTAGTTCAGATTCTTTAGTGGAAGTATCACTTAATTATGCAACAGAGTAATCACAAAGATACACTAGTTCAAGTAGTGTCTCAGCTAAGCCCATAGAATATTGAGAAACTAAAGCCACTTAGTGAAATGTTGTCTTGATTTACATAAATATTTGAAGCAACGAGTTGGTAAGTTCATGGAATAAAAGAGCTTCAAAAACCTTCTCATCTGTATACCTGCATCGAACCCAGCAGACACCAGTATTATATTATATCAGGATCAAAATCTTCAGTGACAGGAAGTAGTACATGGTCCCATGCAGCAATATAATCTGCATCACCACACTTCCCGTGCTCCCAGGTACATTAATGTTATACCCTCTTCCAGCTTCTTCCCCAGTGAGACAGTGAGAACCATCTGCCTCATAAGGATAGAAGGTTCCACAATCGAATCTACAGAAGAAATGTAGAATAAGACATTAATATAATGACATGCAAGCGTGCGGCGGAAAGTGGAAATGCAGGCCGTGTTCCGCCTGAGAGCGTGCGTGGGAATTGCTCAAGTCAAGTGGGCCGGCCCCGAATTGGGCCCAAGTGCATTTTGAGTCCTCAAATTTAAGCTCTAGCACCCTGACCTGGCAGGAAATTTTCCTAACCGAACGAGAGCCTTGTCTTGTTAATTATAATTGTTGCGAAAAAAAATGTCAACTTGTGACCGTCTCAATCCGTCATCGTCTCAATCCGTGGACACGCAATGACGAAACATCTGCTTCCATCGTTGGCAGTTGTCAGGCGTGCTTCCAGCGCGACGACAAAGCAGTTACACGGTTGGCACCGTCATCAAGGTCCCGACGTCCCGTCCCCGTCCGTCCCACGTTTCGGAATAGTAGCTTCCCCTGTTCTCCGATCGATCGATCGAGCTCTTGGGCGAAATAAGTACACGCATGTGCCTCACAAGTTACAAACAAGAGAGAAGGCGCTCGAGTAGAGATGGCAATGGGGTGCCGATGGAAATTCCAGTATTCAGAGGCTACTTAGTTCCTATCCAAATTTGCCCTACCAAAACAAGGGTAAGCCAATTCTAGAGCATTATCAATTTTGGTTGTCAAAATCTTAACAATGATTTAAGTATACCACTTGGTTGGTTGTCAAAATCTTAGCAAAACATTGGCATACCACTGATTTAGCTAGAAGGTTCACGATGTGCCAATTTGTTGGCTTCAAACCAAATGAGTGTCAACGTTTTGGAAGTGCCGTAGGTTTGGCTAGGCAGGCTTTGGACAACATCCAAGCGGGCTCTTAGGGACGTGGACAAGAGAAGTTTGTCCCACATGGAGAATGAAATTGGAAAACCCTCTCGCATAATTATTGACAATTATAGATATAGCGTAAGGTCGTGTGATTGATAATTTGACATCTTTTATTAACGATTTGCTGGATTTTCTAAGGTGCTTATTGTTAAGTGCGAATGTATTATTGAATTTATGAGAAATAATATGCTCATTAAGCGAGGATGGTGAATTTCCCCTAGCGACTAATTCATCGTCAGAGACGGTGATAGAGAACAATTATCCTCTATGACATTCACGGGAACGGGATTCAGTAAAATCCCCCCTTGGGAATAGGGATGGGACATAAATATAATCCCTGACGGAAAATTCCCTGTTGACATCTTTATGCTTGAGAGGTCTTGGCACGCGGCCATGAGACGGCACACCCACATGGGCTAGTGACATTCGTCTTGGCGTCGGGCTACTCCATGCATGTAGAGTCACATAACATGGGCTAGCTTGGTGGATAAAGATTGTGCTTTCTTTTCTTTTCTATACGTAAATAAAAATAAAAAAAATACCATCACCCCTAGCCCACACATTCATACGAATTACCCCTTCATCCTGAATTATAAATCGGTTATTTTCTTATATCGAATTTTCTATGTATATGTGTGTGTGTATATATATAAGGGGTGTGTATTTTTTTATATAATGCTATATAAGGTACGTCTAGTATAGGTATATAGAAAATTTGATGTAAAATAGTCATATGGATTTATAATTTGAAATGAATTAAGCGGTACAGTCCATCTGCCGATCCTTTGATAGGCCCACTCTATTATTTCATTTCATTAACTAATCACGCTGCTTGATGGCCATTGCGACACGCCACGCATCGCACCCATCAACACCAATCAACGGCACTGTTCGCTCTTGATAGAACAGCAGAGCACCATCTTAAATCTTATCGCCGTGCCTACCCCACACACATCCGATGCATGTGAGGGAGAGCGAGAGACGACAGAGCGAGAAATCAAATTTGTTGTTGCAAAATCATCAAAACCACACAATCTCAACTCTCAACAGAAGTTACTAGATTTGGAAACATGAGAAAGAAGAATAGTTTCTACCGCGTCCCGTAACACATTTCGTGTGAAGAAAAAGTAGGAAACAAATGACAACATGAATCATAACACCCATAAAATTGCTACTACAGCAACGTAAAAGCACACGTTGCAACATCGGGAAAAAAATATCTTATTTTTTGACAGTAAAATGTCCTATTTGCAACAACACAATAGACTTTTACTGCAACATCTCAATCAAATTTATTAATGTGGCACCTTTTTTTTACCAGCTCTGCAGCATACCAAAACCAACCACCCATTGCAACATCAACCCAAAACACACGGAACGGATTGACAACGATCCACGGATCGCCGTCTTCGGACACATCCACTACAGTATCGTTTGCAGGAGACGACAGGGCCAGTCACGCTCGCTTCGCGCGCGCGGGATGGAGGCGAACTGCCGATCGACGCGACGTATTCGCTCGCACGCAACACGACGCGACCCGCAATGTTCATCGGTCGCCACCGAGCAGCCCGGAGAATCCGGCAAGATCCCGCATGCCCATTTCGTGCATGTGCTCGCCGCCGGCGACGGCGGCACGTGTGTCCAGTGAACCGCCGGCCGACGCGCGGCCAATGACCGCCGTGCCGACGCATGCATGGCTCCACAAGCTGCTCAGCACCCCGGCCCTAACCCTCGTGCGCGCGCGTGTCCGGCCGGCCACCACACGATTAACCTGCCGATGACAGGTCAGAGCGGGGGACGATTAGACTCTCAAACGTATCGTCCCTAGTGCCTACTGATGGCACATCATTTTCTCTGTCCCTACTTCACGGCGACTTCTAGGCGCTGGCTGCTCGCTTACTTTTGGCAATACGAGGGTCTTCAACAGTCCCTCTCAACTAAACTCAATTTGTAAATCATCATTTAGAAATATCACTGCTAAAGTCGTTGTTATTTTTTTCATCTTCAAACAACTTTTCTATATCTTATTCGCACCTTAGGCCCTGTTTATACGTGCTTGTATATATTTTTGGTAAACTGTATGTGTTGCACTAGCTTAGTGTGGCCAAACCACTCAAAACACACATGGATTAAGGAGAATACATGAACATCCAAACAGCACATAGAAAGGCAATTAATCCCTTTCCTCACTTTTAACTAGTGAAAAGCTCATACTTTAGAGAGCTTTTTTCACAAAATAAAGTTTGAACCAAACATATGAGGCTTGTTGATCTATAAGAGCACGGGCTCTGTTTTCCTCACGTTACAGGGTACACGGCCAAACGGGCATGGTTAATTTATTGGAGGTATCCTCCATACGTTTAAACATTTATATAGATTGTCTTGAAGCCATGTTTGGAGCCGCTTCTATGGCCGATTCTCTTTAAAAATTGCATATGTCTCAGATATGCAAGGAGAAGCAAACACAAAAGCACAGTGCTTACTGACAGGTGAATTCAGCACTCTAAAGAATGTTTCTTATGGCTAGGGCTATGCAACACCAGAGGAACAACATAGCGAGAAGATGGTGCCACTTCAACAATAACCCAACAATAGAGAGATCTGAAGGGTTCAAGTGCTTCATCAATGTTACATCAAAAAATAAAATCGTGGACAAGAAGATTAGCTGCAGAGCTTCAGGGCAGTGCTACATTTCACAATTCATACGATGAGTTGTATGTTTAAAGCGCAAATGTGTAATTCCATATGAAGCAAAGATAAGTAGCATCACACACCTCTTTTCTCGAGAAAAGTTCCATACGTGCAGAGTGCATACAGTTTCGCAAGAAAAGAAGTAAGAACAACCTGACCGAGGGGCAGAGACCGGAGACGATCCAACAGCGACCACACGGCTCCGCGTATTAGCATGTCGACACAAGCATTCCTTCCCCCTCCAGCACAACAAACCTGCACACATGGCATTCGGCAAATCATATTCGTCATAGCTGAATTGAGAAGATTAAAAGGGCAGATCGCCATAACCGACAGAATCGCTTGCCTAAGCACGCAGTGCACCATGGAGGCGGAGGCCTGAGATGGCTGGGTGCCTGCACGCTGGGATTTAGCCACCGTCATGGAGGTGGAGGCCTGAGATGGTCGGGTTATAGCCTGTACGCCGGGATTCAACCGCCGTTGCCGCCCGCACGCCGCGAACCAGCCGCCGCCGCCGTGCGGAATCCCACCGCCGTCGCGCTCCCGCGCGCCTAGATCCATCCACCGCCGCCGCCGCCGCATGTCGTGGTCATGATGCGTGGGGTGCCGGTGGTGGAGGAGGATCTTTTAGTGGCATGGATGCGTCCCTGCCGGAGCAACCTCACTGCTGCATCGTCCTCATCGTGTTGGCTGCGGCGGTATTTACTTTTGCGGAAGAAAAAAAAAAGAAAAACAGACGTGGGACTGTGATTGATTGGAGTCGAACCGCGAGTGCAGGGGCATGGACGGAGTCGTGGAGCAGCGATACCGTAGGATGGCGGGTGACTTTGAAGCGCTACGTGGTTAGGGGGTGAGTCTGTAACGCTTCGAATTTTGTAGAAATGAAAACCGAATTTAGAAAATATTATATTATGGGAGATGCAACAAAGGTCTAAATTTCTAGTTTTGGAAATTCATTTCTCTTTATCAAAAAAAGGTGAGGCGTTTGTCGCAAATTTCTTTTCCTTTTCAGTTTTCCTTGCCCATTGTCTTCGCCTCTTTCGTGTTAAAAACTCACATGCGCCTAGCTCGTGGCACTGTGGCGCCACAAGGTGCCACGCCGCCGCCACCGTCCTCGCATCCTATAACACCCGGGCAGCGGAGACCACATGGCACACAGACACAGCTCCAAGCCTCCAAACGACCACGGCGCCGAACCCGGCAAAATGCCGCCGCTCCTCACCTCTTCCTCGCTAGCGGCGCTGCCGCTACCGCCGCTGGCCGCGTCGCCGAAGTCCCGCCTCAGGGTCGCGGCTTCCACCGCCGCCTCCGCGCCGGACGGTGCCGGCGCCACTGCCACTCTGCCAGAGGCACCAGCGCGGCCGGGTTCCCGTCCTTCCTTCCCCAGGCGGTGGAGCGCATCCGCGACGGCGCCGCCATCCGCCTCGCCAAGCGAATCGAGCGCGTCCCCGTCCAGGCGAGCCGATTTCTCCCGATTTCGCTGTGCTGCGTCGTACGCTCATTGCGCAATAGACAATGGCTGTGCTTCTCTGAAGCCTGAACTTATCCTATTATCTTCATCTTCATTCAGACCGGTTTCTCGGGGAGCGCGATACCGAGCAGCTGCGTGAGGCCGCTCAAGCAGCAACAGGACGCTGATCCGGTCGTGCTGCTGCATGGATTCGACAGGTGGGTTAGTCCACACCAAATTTCATGGATCAACTAAGACATTATTTTTTTTTAAAAAAAAATGGTTCAAGTAGAAAGGTCTGGTTTCAGTGCTGCTCATCATCATTGTCTTGTCTTGGAGCATGTCCCAAAAATAGAAATTCTGTAGCTCTGCTATGTGAATATTTAGTGTGGACCATTTTAAAGTATTGTCTACAGTTCTGTTCTAGAGTGGAGATACGCCTACCCGTTGCTTGGGGAGGCCGGATTGGAGGCTTGGGCTGTGGACATCCTTGGATGGGGCTTCTCTGATTTAGGTACGCCCATCCTGCACACCATGTGATCTGGTCTGGTTACTGTACTTGGCTGGTTTGGTTACTGTACTTGGTAAGGTTGTACAATTTCGTACTTTGTATAGTAGGCCCGTAATATCTTTGATTCTCTTATTCGTAGAAACACGGCCACCGTGTGAAGTTGCATCCAAACGCGAGCATCTTTACCAGGTACTATATAAGTACAATCGTATCACTGACCTTTTGTTAATTGTCAATGATGTGTCCTTTTCCTTGTCGTGAATTTATTTCTGATTCTAGTATGGCAAATGCTAGAATGATACTGATAGTAGCTGATTTGAACAACTTACTTAACATTATAGTGACTGATTTCAGCAACTTACTTAGCATGAGAATAACTGAACAACCGTCCTTGCCAGGCATGTTATAAAATACAGAACTTTCTCCTGAATCGCTACAATAGTTTTCTGTTTATTTTCCACTTTTGTATTTTTCTCAAACACTGTCATTTCGTTAAGAGACATTTGTAGAATAGAATATGATACCGCACCCAACGCTTCTCCTTATACCCAACAGTTCAGCCAATTAAGAACAGTCAGTTCAGCCAACTACTTGTATAATCATGTTTCTTTTGATAGGAGCAAATATGATTAATCCAAACTTTTCTGATTCATGCTAAAATAATATTGTTATCTGACACTCCAATTTTCCTTTTTTTTTTCTGTCCAATACCTAATTTCAACAGTCCAAAAGTATTGCCATCACTAATCTAATAGACTTTGCAAAAAGGCTGTTGTAGCTTTCATGTTCCTCTGTCCCTTGAGTGTATGAAGTCATGCATTTTGACATGTTTCCTCTGAAATTTCAGGTTGGCCGTCTGCATTGTCTACTTCCTTGGTGGGAGGATGCTACAGTAGATTTTATGGTTAGAGGGGGTTATAATGTCATAAACCAAATAAGACAGGTTCTATTCTCTAAACACCTGCTTATGAAATTTTCACTGTTCAAGATGTTAAAGTTTCTATTTTTTCTAGTTCATCCATCCCCCTCTGCGCACTGATGATAACGTGACAGCTATCAGTCACTAGTCTCGACAATGACAGTTGTCTTTGACATTGCTGCAACACGACAAACTGGTCTTGCATTGAGATGATAACTACTAACTACTACTGTTATATATGATAACACCCTAATGCTAAATAAAATTTTCTCTGCATGGATGATTACGTACTAAGATATAAGTAAAACCAAGAACAACACCATAGCTTGAGGAATGATGACTTCCACAGTTCTTAGATTCTAGTTATGATCATTTAGCTTTTCCTTTAACTCTTATGGTTGCTCTTTATCCCAGAAATATTTTTGTTCTCTTTTTAGAAAGGAGTTTCCTTTACTTTTAAGCAATAAGAGTAACAAAGTACTGCTGGGAACACCAGCTTACAAGAAAGCATCCAAAAGGCAAAGCGATCTTCTAGCCTATTACAGTTTCACTAATATAAGAAACAGATAAATTTTGGGGTTTCAAGTTGTTCATTCAGCCGTAGATGATCTCCATGATGTTGTCAGTTCCTTCCTTGTCCTTCGGTTTGATCAGGATAGACCACTTCTGTAGAAAATGATAAAGTTGAAAATATCACGTTAGAAGGTTATGATTTTACCCTTCCATGGGTCTAACATTTTGCTAATTTATATGAAACTTCTGAGAAAGCTGATAAGGGCAAGTGTACACCTGATAAGATATATTTCTGTTCTCTGTATAAGGGCTTTCAACTGCTTCCTTGTCATTAACCAAACCTATTGGGTGAATACTTCATCTTAGTGAAAACACCCGGTTGAAGTGCAGTACCTTGAATATTTCATCTTCTTAGTGAAAACTCCAATAGGTTATTGCGCTGTTGTTTCAGCATACTGATGCCAAGATTACAGAGCGTATCAAAGGGATGTTGCTTGCTGCATCATAGCTTTATAGTACACTATATATTACCGTCACTGGAATAACAATAAGGCGGATGCTTTGACCTTTCTGGATCAATATCAGGCATGACAATAAATGTATTGAGTTCAGTAGAACGGACACATTGCTAACGATGCTCCTATTTGTTTACAGGTCAAGCATAAATGCCTGATCATGTAGGGAGTGGATGATGGAATTATAAGCAGCAAACTGGCATATGTAAGTTGAGATGTTATGCTTTGCGGTTTACTAAAAACACTTTAGCACCAATTTCAAGTGTTATTGCTATTTAAACTGTGAGGAAAGCTAATGCCATGTCAATATCAATATAATAACAGCATAAAGTAGCATCATTGTGTGTATCACTCGGCAGAGGTTGCATCAGGAACTCCCAGATGCAATTCTGAGGCAGGTCCAGGAGTGTGGTCATATTCCTCATGTTGAAAAGCCAAGGGAAGCCGTAAAACATGTTCTCGAATTCCTTGCAAGAAATACGTCAAACAAGTCAGATCAGTCTCCTTCCGAAACATCGGTACTTGTGTGAGCTACCATGACTATCCTGCTGGATGCTTCGCTCTTTTATTCATGAATACCATTGTACGGATTTGTCGCTCAATGTTCATGCCCCGAAATGGTACAGGAACCGCTGAACAGATCCGTGAGGCTAGGCTGTATAAAGTGAAATGTGCCTATACTGCCTATAGATGTTGGATACGGTTCGCTATGCTCAGCCAAGCTGCTGCTGAAGGCTGAAGCTGAACTCGTGATGTTTCGCCGCAAGGTTTACCGCGTCTGCCTGTCTCTCTGCTGACTGCTGCACCTTCGAACAGCCCGTTGGACGGCCGAGCTGGTGCCAATCCTGTGGAGTTGGAACGAAGTGACACTAGAAGATTGAGGACGTCCCCAGTGACTGACAAACTGCTAGCTAGGAGGACCAAGTTATCCAGTCACGAGTAGAGAAGACGTAAAAAATCACAGCGCTAGCGATCTGTCCACCCGTTGCGGACGCCCTGAGCGCGTGTCCCTGTCCTGTGTGGTATATATCACTAATATCAGCTGCCATTTTTCTAAGCTAAGGTTGTTGGTCAGTTGGGACTAACTGTACTCTACATTTGCACTGCAATGCAAGAGGCAATGGATTGGAGCAAGAAAAGTTCGGCCGTTGCCAGTACCGTATTCAACAGTACCGTGTAAAAGTATTCTCTGTGTGCTCCGCACCACACTGCACCTGCAATTGCTATCTGCCTGGTTCGATGTTTCGTCGTCGTACCGGCAATGGCATGCCGTGATCGTCCGAGAAATCCGCTGCGATTTGCAGCCAATGATTAGGCCAATCCACCACTTGGTCTCGATTTCCAGCCTTCGGAATCGGAGGGTTTACATGTGACGTCACTCCTGAAGAACGCCGCACAGACGTCAACGTAGCAGAATGGCTGTTTGATTTGAGGTCATTGGGCCGCGAGGGTCCTGTTTGCGGCGGAGTCCGGCTCATATGCATGTCAGAGTGATCGAGTCCAGCCCACAGATTTACACTGTTTGGTTGGGTAACTTCTAGCATGATTTCTTGAACCAAGATGTTCTTGTTTGGGTGGTTGTAAATGGGCGGCTTGTCACACCCCACTTTTAAGGATAAAAGTAGAATGCATAAATAGCCTTATATGTGCCCTAGGAATAGTCGCACATATAGGATGACAAATTACAAAGAGTATCATCACCCTGTTTATTACATAACTTACCATTATTTATTACAGAGTATTACGCATAAACAATAAAATCTAAGATAACATTATTGCGGAAGCTCCCACAGAGACACGTCGACTGGTGAACACCAAGCCTAGTACTCATCACGATAGCTCACATCCCAGCCTTCATCTGTTACCCATCCGGGATTTTCCAAAATTGAGAATAAAACAAGCGTAAGTACACAACCGTACTCAACAAGCATAACATCGGTTAATGAGGCTCAAGTAAGCTGACACGGTTTGACTGCATTTAGCTTTTATATGTTAATCAAGTTGATCAGTTAAGCAGCATCAAGGTGGCAAGTGTTTCCTAAAACCATCATGATCAATGTAACGTAAATGAATAGTAAACATAACAGCAAATGTATGAACAATTTAACATGACCAGAGAGATCATCATTAGTGTAAGGAGTTTTCAAGGCCGCTCGTGTCCTTGAGCAAGGCTAGTATACCAGTTTATTAAACTCTGCGCAGAGGTGTACACTTTCACTGTGAGCCGTGAATTGTCCTTTCGCCCGAGGCCCGTCGACCTCTTAGCCCACTACCAAGGAGGACCGGCAGGGTTCACTATGAAGCCTTTCAAAGGTTCGTCTAACAAGTTAGGGTCACTGAGGTTTCTGTGCCCTACGGATGTAGTATCCCCCCTTCTGATGGCACACGACCGCAGCCTATACTCATACAGATAGGGGTCCAACTACACCCAACCCGAAACACACCCCCCTTGCGCCATAAAGGGAACCGCTAACATGCTAGAAAAGGTCCTCATACTGAGCTAAAACCAGAGCCATATAGCCCTCACAGTTGTACTGTAAATCCCGAAAGGTACGTTACTGATAACTTCTCAAGTAGTTAAAAGTCATTATTACTGTTCATGGCACAAATACTCATCAGCCCACAAGATCATGATATCATTAAGCACTAGCATCTTGCTACCCAATGCACCCAAAAGGTTCAAGGAATCAGGATATCAAAGCTAGTTATAGTTTCTAGGTCATCAAACGGACACATGCATATGAATTGTTATTTATAGTGGATAGGTAACAAGGATGGTCCATGCTATACTTGCCTTGATTCACAAAGTCTTGCTGGTCCTGCTGATCCTCAAAGTAGCTTTGCTCAGCAAAAACCTCATCGTCTGAACTCGACACTAACAATCAACACCAGACAACCCAATCGAGCATACATACACGAAGCAAACAAAGAACTATTAGAGGAACAGTACATCAATGTCATCAAAATAGAATAAAAAGGTTATAAAACTATTCTACTCGATTCTACGATCGCGCAGACGTCAAGTTCACCGAAATCGGAATTATAACGGTGAAGTTATGGATTTTTAAAGATTTCCTATAGATAAATAAATACATTAAATATAGGCTAAAAATATAAAGTTTCCAAAATATTTCAAAAGTAGCACCACTGCGTAGATTATGAAATTATAAATCTAATGAAATTTGAACGGACCAAATCGGAGTTAAAACGTGAAAGTTATAAGCTTTTAAAAATAATGGCAAAACTGTAAATAACTGCTGGGTGGCAGATTCGTAATTACCATCATCTTCCACCTCTGGCTGTTGAAGATCGTGGCCATGGCAGCCATGGTGCCGCTGCACCAGCGCCGGAGGCAAGGGGCCTCGGCCCTGGCCTGCTGGACGGCCGGTGGCGTGCGGCTACGGGCTGCTACGGCCTGCGGCGACCTGTTACGGCCGGCTGCGGCCTGTCACGGCCGGCTGCGGCCGACTGCGGCCCGCTACGGCCGGCAGCGGCGGCCAGATGCGGCCGGTGGCGGCCAGAAGCGGCGCGCGGGAGATGGAGGTCCACGGCTCTCGGCCGGGACTTGGCCGGCCGGCAGCGGCCAACTTTGGCCGGCGGAGGCTGGCTATGGCCGGCGGCGGCTGGCTGTGGCCGGCGGCGACTGGCATTGGCCGGCGGCGGCTGGCTGTGGCCGGCTAGGGTTGGCTGAGTGCGGCTAGGGTTGGCTAAGGGCGGCTAGGGTTGGCTAAGGGGCCGCGGCTGGCCCTCTTTATAGCCGACGGGAACCGGTTGGGCTAAAGCCGCTGGGCTTGGCCCGTTGGGCTGGCTGTGGCTACATATGGCCGCTGGTGGCCTGGCTGGCTGGCTATGGCCAGTTAAATTTGGCCATGGCCGGCTGGAGTTGGCCGGGTTTGGCCAGGGATGGCCAGATGGAGGCCAAGGGTGCTGGGGAAGGCTATGACTGCTTGTGGCCGCTGTGGCCAAGCTAGTG